>APFE031098505.1:109247-218276 GCA_000404065.3 Pinus taeda
TACATAATTTTCAACTACACGAGATCCAATCAATTATAATTCACGCTGGAACAAACTTATTCGAGATCTCCACAAGTTCGAGATCTACATGAAGGTGGTATGTGCGAAACATCTCTAAAATTTGCTAACGTACATAATTTGTTTTAATGTTCACTATAATATCTTTAATAAAACTTGAAAAGAGGAAGTGTTTATTAAAAATGCACGCTGGCCAATCAATTATAATTCACGATGGACCGAACTTGTTCGAGATCTACACAAGTTCGAGATCTACATGGAGAAGGTATGTGCGAAATATTGAGGGTATTTTATAATTATTGTATTGGTTTTATAGTTTGAATGGATTTAATGGTTAAATTATTATATTTGTTTTATAGTTTGAGTTTAATAATTAAGAGTATAATTTTTTCTAAAAAATCACTAAGTTTAAATTTGGAGGAGTATTGTACGTATATTTTAGTAGATTTAGCAATTAAATAGTCATATTAAAATAGGTCTCTTGTTTCCATCAAACAAAAAAGAGTCTCCAATCACACTATTTGGTAGTTAGGTCCACAGTAAACATTAAAATATAATAAATAATAATAATAACTATTATATTCAATAACCCAAAGTTAAACATCAAATAAGTCCCTGGTCCTGGTCTCACAAGCAAAAAGAATTTCAGAAATGCTTGAACCGTAGACCCAAAAAGTTAACTGCAAATTAATCCCTGGTTCTGGTCTTTCACAAGCAAAAAGAATTCATATGTTGAAAAAGCGTTGCTGGAAACGATCGGAATTTGGAAACATCTATTTCTTCCATTTCCATTTACCCGTTCAATCGTTGTTCGTTAGTGTTCGCCCAATCTGATTGAGGGGTTTAAGGATTTATTATCCCGGATTAGTTAATTAGAGGGGCATTCACAACTGATGAGTCTTGCGAGAAGGGCGTTTCCAACCAGCACTGACCCATCTTACGAGAATTGATGTTTAGATTAACCATAACTTTGAAATTAAATAATAATAATCTTATCTAATCTTTATGTCGATGTTCCCAAAAATTAGAGCATACAGCACAACGATGTTCCCAAAAATTAGAGCATACAGCACAACTTGAAGTTCAATATGTTCAGTTCATGCACAGCTTTTAGGATTTACAGGGAATCCTTTATTGTCTCCAGCGACGGTTCCGATACCTAAACCCTCGTACCATATGCTCGCCGAACCCCATCACTAGCGGCTGGTCTTCGTTTTCATCTATTTCCAAAATTGGCACCACAACCTCCAAGTCTGCTACCTTCTCTGAGTACCTGAGAGCTGAAACCCTGGGGAGAGGGGTAATGGACGGTATGGTGTGAGAAGATGAGATGAATGTATATATAAAAGAAAATGTAGAATTATTGACAAAGAAAAACTCCGACAGCATAGAGCCGCGTCAGGAGGAAGAGTCTATCAACCACTTTGGCGCGTCGGAAGGAGTTGACTCAATCTTCCCGCCATAAGGATTTCAGGGCGTTGTCCACTGTTGGGCGCCATCGACGCAGACAACCCACCAAAACAAGTTGGTCTCTGCCCAACAAATTCCACCCAGCCGTAGAAATATTTCATGACGCATGAATCGACATTTATGAAATTACTCGTAAGGCAAGCAGGCAGATAGATATATATATATATATCAGCTACCTTGAATGGATATTCACCAAGAAGAATGCCGCGTGTGCGTGTGTATATATGGGGGATCTCCTTGCATTGCTTAAAATTTTACCAAATTCGATGTAAGAAAAGCGGGGTTTGAGATAAATACACATACCTGCGGCACTCAATATGGAGATATTAGTGCTTATTCCATTTCCTTATCTTCGTCTCCAAAGCTAAAGATAGAATTTTAAGCCCTTTTAAAATAGAGATTAGGATAAAACTATATGGCTCTTTAAAAGAGGTGGTCTCTGGATAAAAAGACATGAATTCCTTTATTATGAGGTATGGAATATCCCCAATCGAGGTGAACTCCTATCAAAAGTTATGCCCGACTTGGACATGAGAAAGTACGAAATTGTGAAGTCAAGTATCGAGGTCAATCAATGAACCATGTCCATCTAAATTAATTATTTTGGGAAATATAAATAATTTTATTTTTTATTTGTTTTATTTTATTAAAGGCAATATCCTTATCAGTCAATGAACTAGGTTTATTTAAATAAATGATTTTAGATTTTTTATTTCGTTTTATTTGTTTAAATTCAACACAGTGAGTATTCAGTTTGATGGATTAATTCCAAATATCTCTATTTGGTTTTTAGTTTAGTTTTATTTTATTAAAGTCAATATCCTTATCACTCAATAATTACCTTTATTTGAATAAACGATTTTAGATTTTTTATTTGTTTTTTCTGTTTAAATTCAAATGAGTGAGTATTTAGTTTGATAAAGTTTTTAGTTTAGTTAAAATTATTTTAATTAGTTTATTAGATTTTTAAAATTTAAATTTGAAGTAATATATTAGTTGTTTAATTATTTTAAAATAAAATTTATTGTTAATTAGTTGAGATAGAATTTTATGATTGTTTTTATTGTTGGTATTAATAGAGTGTATTATATAAAAATTAACATTTTCTTTTATAAATGTTCTCAGTTGATTATCATTAATGAGCAATATAGTTTGAGCGTTGATGTGTAGATATGTTATTTTGTTTTGGTTTTTTATGTGGTGTATTAAATAGGAATTATTTAAATATAAAATATAACTGCTTTTTCTCTTTATTTTAATCAAATGGTTTTTAATTGTTATCCATGTAATAGCAATATTGTTGAGCCTTATGTAATATGTTACAATTTTTTGCACCCACGAGAATTTGAATCAGCGACCTATCACAAGGGGTGCCTTAATAGTGCACCCATTCACTGTCAATCTAAAACTTTGTGGGTAATGCAATATGTTACAATCATTCTCTTGTTTCCATATCTATATAAAGTTTTATTATCTAATCACTTACAATGAAATTATTATTTGGTACATAGAAGATGAAATAAGAAAAATTTTGTATTTTTTTATTCATTGTTTTTTAAATAATTTGGGTATATTTATTCAAATATGTGGTATTTTAGAGTTCTTCTTATTTTATTATTTTAGAGTTATTCATTCAATTTTTGCACAAATGGTTTATGGAGGTTTTAACTGCATGGGAAAATTTGGGATATTAAGTTTTATTTGAGTAAATGAAATTATGTTCAATTAAAGTGGTTTGATCATTTGAAAGTGATATAATTCTTTATTGAAATAGACAATTCTTGCATTTGCATCTAATTGTCATTCCAAGTACATGATATAGTCTTATAATCCAAAGACATAAAAATCATAAAAATTAGAAGTACACATTATATACAATAATGTAAGTATAGAAACAAATTCACTATACAATTAATAAATATAAGTTACACAATAAATATTTGAAGAATAGGATATCCTCCTCCAAATACCAACTAAATTCATATATCCAAATCAACCTTCCTCAATAATAATTATATGATATCTATAAATATACCTATTCACACATTATCCATGTAGTTTATTCATCATTACACCAACCCTATTGTATATACATTTAGTCCCATATAGAATCCCCTTTCAGATCATAACATATACATTTAATCCAATATAAACCCCCTTGGGGTCATAACATTTAGTAAAACCCTTCACCTATGTCACAAATCCAATAGAGCAACCTTATACTTTTCATTCTACTACAACTTTGCTCAACACTAAGATATAAAAGTGTGATAGATATTCATTAGATTCCACGACAAGGTAGTAATTTTATTTGCAAGCAATGTGATTATTAATATGAATAACTATGGTTATTATTATTAATAACTATGATATAGTGAAAATAAAATAACCAAAATTGAAAATAATATAATAATAAAAATATATAACTATAATATTTAATAATTTGATATAAATTAATATTAATATTATTTTACATTAGTATCAGTATAATATAAAATTATATTAACCAATATAAAGGATATTAATTTTAATTAAATTTTACCAATAAAATATAATAAAAATTGAAAAAAATATAATAATTATAATTGACTAAATAAATAATTATTTTATATAAATAATTATACAATATAATCTTATTAAATATATTGTATATTAAATTAATAGAAATTTTATTTTTATATATATACATTGAAATATAATAAACAAGAACAAAATGACCCGGATTAGGAAAAGCAGGAAGAGGAAGAAAAACAAGAACCAAGGGTGTGAACACACCATTTGTTTATTTCCCATCGATTTTCCCTTTTCAAATTATCAGAATGATTTTAAATCTTAATAGATTATTTTAACTTCCTATGATGATATGCTTTAGTTTTTTCAAGGATCTTAAAATTTTCAATGCATATGTGGTGATTAGTTTTTCTTAGCTTGCCCAATTAGGAATGAGGAGTAGGACTGACAATGCTTAATGTCCACTATATGGTCCTAAATCCTCAGCTTAATTAATCGACCTGTTTAACCAATATAGGGAACACCATGTGAGCATGAAAAAATTAAACATTTTTCATACTTGATGGGTCCACAAGATATTTGACTGACTTCAAGATACTATGAATGGTGCTTAGCAGTTTGATGGTAGTAGAGACTTGATTCTTTCTTAAAATGTTGGTGATCCTATCTATTAAACCATGGTTTACCATCAACAACCACCATCATAGTGGTAATCGTAGTCAAATCACAATCAACTATAGACAAGCTATAGTCAAAATATGGTCAAACATAGTCAAACTGTATTCAAACCATGGTCAACTATAGTTAGTCATATCCAACTATGATTCAGATATAGTCAAATCAATATTAAACATTCATTAATTATAGTAAAACCATAGTCTAACCATAATCAACCATGACAAACTATAGTCAAGCCATGATCAAGACATAGTTAAACCATATTCAACAATAGTCTAATACTAGTCAAAACATAGTTATGTTTAACAATAGCCACACATGGTCAACAATAGTCTAGGCACAATTAACCATCGCCAACTATGATGACCATGGTTGAGTATGGTTAATTATGATTGGCAATAGTTAACTATGGTTAGTATGCAAAACCATTGTCAACCATAGTTGGCTCTAGGCAACAGGGTTGACCATCATTAACCATCGTCAATCATGTTCAACCATGGGCATCGTAGGTCAACCATGGTCATCTTTGTCAACCATGGTCACCATAACAAACCTTTGAAATCCATGTTCAGCCCATGCTCAAAATTACTAAGAATGGTTAATATGGTTAAACATTTAGTGAAACTATTATGAAGTTAAATCTATTGACACTATGATGACAAAATCTAGCATCACATTTTGATAAGTGAACTAATATGACAAATAGGTGTTGTCTATTTTAAAACAGCCATTCAAGAATTTTCATTCATTGAAATATGAGAAAAAAACTTTTAAATACCATAGAGAACTTATGCTTAACATGGCCAACTATTGCTAATATAGTCAAACATGGTCAACCTACATGTTAAAACTTGGTCAATCGTAGCCTTGTATTATCAATATAGACAACTATAATATATCATTAAAAACTATGGTCAACCATGGGAAAATTAGTAAATTCATGTTCACCCATGGTGAACTTGGTTAAGCCATGAGATAAATGTCACAATGTGACAAAAATTGTCACCTTGTGAGAAACATTGTCGCATTAAGCTATACATATATCGAATGTCACAATGTGACAAACATTATCGCATTGTGACAAACATTGACACAATCTTACATTACATTATGATTTATATCAACCTCATTTACTAATGCGGGTCTACTAAGGTTTATAATAGGAGGGTTTGTAATATTTTGATATAATAGTAGGGTTTAATATTTGAGTTTATAACATTAAGACATATAATATTTGGGTCTATAATATAGAGTTTTGTAAAATTGAAGTTTATAAATAATTAAGGTTTTAATATTTAGATTTATGAATGCCGGTTTAATATTACGGTTTATAGGTACTAAAGTTATAATATAAAGTTTTAATAAAAGATGTTATATATATACCGGAGGAATTATACAATCTAAATATAACCTAATTATTATAAACCTCAAATTTTATAAAACCAATCACATATATATATATAATATTAAACTAATATATATAATATAATATATATATATATATATATATATATATATTATATATTATATATATATATATATATATATATATATATTAAATAATATTAAGACTTATAATATAAGGTTTTTAATATATATGGCTTTTATAATATAACGTTTACTTATAATAAAATTATAGTTTAATATTAAATTTGTAATAATTACAATTTATAAATAATAGAGTATTTAAATAATACATAAATTTTAATATAACATTAATTTAATAAAATTTAGAATTAAATAATAAATATACTAATGCATAATTAAACCAAAATATAAAATAATAATAAAACAAACATTTTAGACCTATTCAATTTAATAATAAAATTAGGAGCTCTTAGAAACTCACCATTCCAAATATTGTAAAATATTTTCAGGATTATACACTATGTTTGGAGGGCACTAAAGGTTTATATTTATAAAATTTAAAAATATTGGAAGTTTGAAAGTAAAAATTTGCATATATTAAATTTATGAAATATAAGAATCTTGGGAATTTGAAAGTATAAAATTACATATATTAAGTAGTGAATTGGGTAGAATATGGAAAATAAAAGGTAGAGCAGCCCTTTATTTCAATGTGATCTCATGCTTTGTAGCAGTGATTTGAACCTGCTTGAAAAAATGAATGTAAATGGTCATTCATTATATCATTTTAATTTTTTTAATCTTTTTTTTGTTGAAGCAAGTATGGATCCTTCTATATCATTGAGTCAAAAAATAGTGTACAGTATAAACAAACGTCCACCCGATGTCAAAGAAACAACAAGAAATAATAGCTTGAGCCTCTAAGGGATACACCATACAGCTTTACCTCTAAAAGTTCAAGCCTAAGAATAACTAACATGACTCCAGATTAACCCTCAGAAAGCCTGCAAACTTTCACACGGTCTCCCTCTAGTAAACCCCAATCCAAAGAATTGACTCATCAAAACGAAAAGATCGACGGAAGAGGAGGAAGCTGCCTAGCTAAATAACTCGAAGTTTAACCGGTCTACCCCACCAGGTTGCTCTGTCCTGGACAACCATTGATTAACATCCCCTGAATCCAATGGCTCAGACCGATTTCGCGTAGGAAAAGAAGAAGGAAAGATAATCTGCGATAGAGGGTGGTTTTCAAAACCCTCACCCTGCCATGTGTTGCAGGATGTATGGGATCGCTACGAAAACACCAAAACCACTACCACTCTGAGGGCAGCGCGATCAATTAAAAACTGCCTAGGAGGTGGTTTTGCAATCTAGACCCCGAAGTCTAAAACCACCAGATGCCGAATGATTTGAATCCTCTTGCAAATACAAAACTTCCTCGCCCTGGTTGGTATAATATACGGGTGAGAGTGTTCCGTTGAGCAAAGACGTATGGGAAATATTTGAGATCTTCATCACACTTGCACCTTGAGTTTGGGCTACTAGACAAGGTACTCTTCTCTTTGGCAGAATTTTCCCAAAATGCAAACCATCCTAGGGGAAAATCAAATCGAGCTAGTCTCCATGGTTTTGAGTCTAAACACATCCCTGTCTTCTTTCGCCTGTTCGCAAAATAGTGCTCTCAGACTGCTTGGACTTAACTCTTGCCACCTCATCGACACATTAATCTTTGTGCAGCTAACTCCCTGGTTAGCTAGAAGGTTCGCCAGCTTATTTTCCTTTCTATGAACATGGTGGAAACTAGTAGTGCACAGGCCATGAAGATGGCTTTGAATTCTTTAGAAGACTCGAATTAGATTCCAATGCTTAGGGACTTTATTCGGCGCAATTCCATTATGAATTTTTTGCAATGAGTTGATAATTAACTCTGAATATGCCTCTATCTTGACATTTAGACAGTTACTTTGCTTCAATGAATCTAGGCATTGTTCCATAGCCATTAGTTCAACCATGTTATTGGTGGTTGTACCTAGGTGGCAATGGAAAATGGAAACAATACTTCCCTCTGCATCTCTGAGGACACCTCCATACCCTACTGTTCCCAGGTTCCCTTTCGAAGCCCCATCAATGTTGTATTTTAAATAGCCCTCTAGAGGAGGATGCCAAGAATCCTTCTCTGTATCTGACGAAATGATCTTCCTGTCAACTCCAAGGAGGGTGAGCCTTTTCATCCTTGGCTGCTTGAGAATGTTTAAATCTACTTCTAAGGGGGGGGTTTAGGGAAGTTGCGAACAATGGTTCTCACAGTCTCCTTGAACTGTTTCAGGATAATCTCTAGCAGGTGTTGAGGGGGCTTTTTTTCCTCAAGAATTATTCTGTTCCTCTCCTTCCACATGCTCCATATAATTAAGCTTGGTGTAAGAGCCCACGCTGAGTTAAGAATTTCATTATCTGAAAAAAAATTCCTCCAGTTGATGAGGGTACTAATGATGCTACCTATGTCTCTATCAGATTGTTGAAAAATTGTAGCAAATGATTCCCAAAACCAGGATGTGAAAATGCAGTTGTTGAGTAAATGTTCCAAGGTTTCTTCTTGTGCTTCAGAGAGCGGGCACCTTGAAGGTCCCTAAACACCTCTCTTCCTTATGTTATCCCAAGTCAGGATTTTTTGTGATACACAACCCACATGAAGAGTTTGATTTTCATCCACCCTTGATGCCTCTAAATATTTTGCCAGATTTTGATCGGAACCAGGGGATCCAGCTCAAGGAGAATGCTTTTTGCTTCCTTAAGAATAAAGGTGCCCTTTTTGTTATTTCCCCATCTCAGTTGGGTCTTGTCCCTCTGCCACTAAGATCTTCCTTTTCTCAACTATTTTCCTAAGCTCCTCTGCTTTAGTTTTCAAGAGATTTTTATTTCTGCACTCTATGTTTCTCCAGATTCTCCACTTATCTATAGGATGAGAATGTATCCAGAAATCCTTAACCTTTATTAAACCTTGGGAATCTGAATCCTGTTTAAGATCAAGGAATTCGTCTTTTACCATAATTGATTCTTGTTATCGCTTGTCTTCCCAGAAAAGAGCAAGATTTCCTTCTCTGATTTCCCAGAAGCTATTCTCTTGTACTAGTTTTCTATTCTCCCAAGCTCTGTTCCAAATATAAGAACCCTTTATATTTCCTAACATTCTTATAAGATCATTGTTCTGCAAAGAACTGGCATATTTTTCTTTCTAGATATTTTCCCATTGAGCCTCTGGATGCTGGACCCAGCGCCACCAAAGTTTGGACCCTAGAGCCTTACTGGGAGTCTCCTGATCATCCAATCCAAGTCCTCCATGGTTCCTGGGCTTACAAATTTTATCCCAAGACACCAAGGCCCAATTCCTCTTAATCTCCTCCTTGGCCCAAAGGAAGTATCTTTGAATATTTAGAAATTGCTGAAGGACCCCTTTTGGAGCTGGGAGGGCTAATAAAATGAAAATAAGGAGAGCTTGAAGCACTAATTTTGTAAGAACTAACCTGCCAGCAAGGTTTAAAGATCTGATGGTCCATTTACTAACTTTGTCCTGCAACTTGTTGATCAAAGGTTCCCATATACTTTTGAGCATTGGTTTTGCAATTAGAGGGACTCCTAAATATTTTTAAGGAAGGAAATCCCTTTGAAAGCCAAGAATTCTAGAGATGTTTCTCTGTATAGCAATGTTCGTATTGAAGAAGCAGATTTTAGATTTGGAGAGACTAACTTCCATACCTGAAGCCGAGGCAAAAATATTCAGAATTTTTTTGAAGTTTGAAGATTCTTGGACTGTGGGGAGTCCCTGTAGCATGGTATCATCTACAAATTATTGGTGCGTCAGGGCCTGCCCATTATCAGTAAGTTGCAGACCTTTGATCTTTCCTAATGATTTCGCCTGCTTTATAGCTCTCCCTAGTCCTTCCATCACGATAATAAAAAGAAAGGGGGAGAGCAAGTCACCCTGTATCAGGCCTCTTGAGGGACGGAAAATCTCTGAGGGAGAGCCATTGACCAATATAGAAAAACTAGAGGAGGTCACCAGTTCCATAACCCATCTGACCCAACTATGATCAAATCTAAAAGCAATCAACATTTTCTTAAGGTAGACCCAATTTACCTTGTCATAGTCTTTGGCAATATCTAATTTCATGATCATACCCACCTGCTTATTTCTATTTAAAGAGTGCACCACTTCTTGCGCTTGAATAATGTTATCCAGAATTTTCCTGCCTTCGACATAACCTGATTGCTCTCCTGATACCAGGATCGGAACTAAAGGTTTGAGTATGTTGGCCACCACCTTGGATATAATCTTATAGATTACGTTGCATAGGGCTATGGGTCTGTATTTATCCGGTGTCTGAGCAATTTCCTGTTTGGGGATCAGGGCGATGAAGGATGTATTGAGGGCTTTCAGAATGGTTTTGTTTGACCTGGATCTGCAAGTCCTCTATCCACCATTTCTCAATGTTGCTTATGAAGTCTTGGTGTGATAGCCAGATATTTTCAAATCTGAAAGGTTTGTTTCTAGGAGTGCCTATACCCTTGATTTCCAATTGAATTGGCCAATGGCCTGAGCCTCCAAAGGGAAGAACTCGTGATGTTACCTCTTTACCAATCAACATAAGATTCTCAGAGATGAAGAATCTATTTAGCTTTGAGGAAACAAGGGCCTCTCCTCCCCTCCTATTATTCCAACTAAAGAAGCTAGTATTCCAATCAGTATCAACCAGATTTATGTTATCAGAAAAGGTTTGGAAAGCCATGGAGTCTTTACTTAGATATCTTGTTCCTCCTTTTTTCTCTAAAAGCGATTTAATCATGTTGAAATCCCCTCCCATGATCCAGGGTATATCTGTGTGTCTGTTCCTGAGATCCACCAGGGTATCCAGAAACCTAAGTTTGTCCCCTATTCTTTGAGGACCATAAACATTTGTGACAAGAAAGGTGTCCCTTTCTCCTACTAGTTGAATAACAACTGATAAGTAATTTCTGGAAGCATCAGCTTCCAAAATGCCAATTTTATGGGGATTCCATAGAGTGAGTATGCCCCCTACTGTATTCTCTGCTTTTATTTCTAGAAACTCATAGCTCCTGAGCCATTTACTGTGGACATTTCTTACCTTTTGAATGAAACATTTCATTTCTTTGATGAACATTATGTCTGGCGTTTCTTGTTTCAATATGTTACTAAGCATTCTCTGCTTTCTCTTACTCAATAAACCTCTAATATTCCAAGATGTCAACTTCATTATAAAAGATTTGTAAAGGAGTAGCTGGCTAGATATTTCATCTTACCTGAATCAATCATCATATTTCCACACTCTATCAAGATTTCATTCTGTGTTTTCCTCCCTCTTTTCTTGCCTGGGTTTCTAGTAGCTAGTCGCAGTGTAGCTTTCATCATTTTCACCCCTCGGTTGTCCTGCTTATCTATGCTGTGTGCTCTCTCTAACTTCCTAGCTTGCATTTTCCATGGAAAAAGTTGTTGTATTCTGCTGAGTTCTTCTTGAGGTAGCGAGTCCACTCCCTCTGTGGTAACCTGCCTCAAGAATCCTTCTAGGTCCAGGTTTTCTTTAACAAGAATTTCTAGTAGTTCATGGTCCTCGAGGTCCGTATCATTCTGGGTCATCTCCTGATCCATTTCTTGATCAACATCACTCGTAGTGGCTTCTTTTTGGTACTCATTATTTTGTCTTTGTTCCAGGTTTCTTTCCTTCTCCTTTTCTACATAACTTCCTTCCATTATTTGATCTTCTATAGTTGTCTTTTCCTCTTCTTGAAGCACCTGAAAACTATTCTGCCTGAAGTGTTGTCCTTCGCGCTGCTGATTTTTCGGTCCTCTTTTACTTCCTTTGCCTCGGCTAACCACTTTCTGGAAGCTATCTGATTCTTTCATTGTGTTGATTCCTCTTTTGTTTATTTCTTTGTTGAGCGGACAGTCTTTGAAAAGATGTCCATGTTCATGGTAATTGCGACATCTGAATGGAATGCGCTCATAATCTACTGTTTGCACCCATTCTTCGTCAAAAACTTCCAAGATTATCTCCTCTGGTAGAACTCCTGATAAAGCCATGTCTACATATATTCTAGCAAAGGAAGTATATTTTCCCCTTCTAGTGGCTTCAAAGGCTTTAACATAGCGACCTAATTTATTGCCTATGGTCGCTAACAATTCATTTTGCTAATAATCAAGAGGTAGAGAGTAGAGCCTTACCCAGACTGGAACTGAAGTAAAAGTTTCCTTCTCTGGAACAAAGTTCATCATCTATGGTCTCATGTAGAGCCCTGCAGCAACATAGAAGTAAGGCCCTCCTTCAAATATTATGTCCTTGTCTTCAATATTAGTGAACACCACCGTAAAGAAACCCTTCGACCCGAGATGAAGATCTATGCTCCCTTTAGGTTTCCAGTGGTATTTAATCCACAACTGTAAAGCTTTTTCGGTGGGCAATAGTCCCATGAACTTACAAATGATGGCATATGTCCCCATGTGCTCCTTGTGCACCTGCAGCTCTGGATTATTTAAAATAACCCTGGGAGTTGTGTCTGTTTTGGGTTTGCAGGGTCCCTTGCTTTTCTTGTCTTTAGTTTCCTATTTTTTGTCTTCTATCTCTATGGCTTTTGTGCTATATTGATCCTTTTTGATGGGTTCTTTTGTTCCCTCTTCCCTACTTCTTTTGCCTTCCTCCCCTGTTTCCCTATCATTTTCTAGAGGCTTCTTGCCTCTACTGGCCACAACCTCCTTATAGGAGGGAGTGGAGCCCACTCCTCTGTTGGCTTTCATAGAGCCCTCTGACTGCCCGTGTTTGCACTGGTCGTTGATCGTTGTTAATCGATATTATGATTTATGTTAAAATTTCCATTATAATTATTTTAATTATATAATATTACTATTTTAAATATATAATAATAATATAATATTTATATTTTTAGTTAATTTAAGCATTTATATGGTCTAAATAGTAAGTCATTGTATTCTTATTAATATTTATTGGAGTTAATAGGGAAATATAAATATAACATCTTAATCTATATAATAATGTTATTATTACATCAATACAAATATTTTACAGATATTTTATTATTATTATTTATAATTTATAAAAAAAATTGTTGGTCAAGGTAACTATATTATATTATTAAAATTTCAAAAATGTTGTACATTAATAGTTGAACATTATACATTGTTGTTGTCACACCATACAAAATAACAGGCTTAAGAGCTAACAAAAGAGTTGTTCTAAACACAATTGAGCTTATAAGGAAGCCAACATAACATGTATCTTTGGTTATTTTTGAAACAAAAGTAGCATAATAAGATAATTTGCTAGAATTACACATTACAAAGGAGAGTTGGGGGGAAACGGTGATGGGGCTGCAAAGAATGCTACCCTCTCATCCGTGTGGTAGTCGATATGCTCTACCCGAGTCTCCAACAAACGGAGGTGGTCATTTGTTCATCGAACCTACCGCTGAAGGCCATTTATAGAGTCCAGGAGTTCATTCTTCAAGTATTCGAGGTCGTTGATGTATGCCACCAGTTCATAGTTGAGACGAGACCTTTAAGCGGCCCTCGGAGTGATCTGGGGATATGGGTGCCTTTGCATCAGAGCCGTAGCTCTTGGTTGACTCTGAGACTGAGCTAGGTATGACTTGTGGTGGAATATTATCCATACGATGACCAACTCCTTCTTTACAGGCACGACCTCGCTGCCCTAGTATGCAGTCGGCTCTGCCTCCTCCCGTTACACAAACCTAATTTCCTAGAGAAGTCCACCACACCAATAAAATATGAACCAAACCTAGAAAAGCATGGGTTACCTCCCCTGCATTGAATTTCTCAGATATCCTAGTGTGATTCTTGTGCACCTCCCCACTATTTATCGATGAGTTGGGTAGTACATTGTAAGTCACGAAGGTAGACCATCGACTCACGGGGAAGAACCATGATCCACCTTATCTACCTAAATGTTGCTCTAGAAGAGAGATTCCTTGCCATAAGAAGACCCATAGGGAGGCAACAGCAGCAAGGGCCCACCACCCACTCACACTAGCGTGGGGACTACAATTCCCATCATTGTAGTTTGTCTTGTACTCTCATGGATCTCACATCCAAAGAGCTTTCCAGTTATAGGCCCCCACATAGCCTTCAATCCAAAACCTATCCTCCATTGTCACCCAAAGCCTCCGCTTGAGCCAGGACTCCAATACCTTACTACTCTCCCTCACCCTGCACTCTATCCTCATCGCCCATCCGCTGCAAATGACCACCATGTTGTCTCCTTCCTGAATTAAGTAACACTCATAAGAGAGCTTGACTCCTAATAACCATTAAGTCAGGCGTGCTATGCATGGAGGCCAAACTGGATCGATGCTCCAACCTGCAACCACCTGTCCCCTTGATTGGACACCCCCATTGGGGTCTTCTAGAACCTTATGTATCATTTTTTGAATATCCTTCATTTTCTGACAGTCCAGTTCCACTTTAGTGCGAAGATTTGACCAAGACACCCTAAAGCTTTTATGTGGTAGGTTTGCCCCATAGTTGGCCAGCGAGTCTGTGGCTTTATTTCCTTTACAGAGTACATGACTAGTACTAATCTATTCGAAGTTCATTAGGCTTTGCTGGATATGAGAAGGTTGAGATTCTAGTCTCCATCTCCTATCCATCTTCTGTGGGGAAAGCTACGTTGATAATAATTTGTACCATATCTATGATGAGGCATGAGTTCCCCACTATTATCATTCTTCAATATTGAAGGTTGAAGGCCAAGCTTAAGCCCACTTCCAATCCTATCAGCTCAATCATGTTATTCGTTGTAATACCATAGAAGCTGGAGTAAGTTTCCCTAGTGGAGCCTACTAAGTCACGAATGATACCGCTAAAACTTGCCAGTCCAGGTCTATCCTTAAAATCCCCATCGAAATTAATTTGGAGGCAGCTGTCAGGGGCGGGGAGGAATGAATAGGGGGAGTGGGAAGGGGGGGTTGCGAGATAAGCGTACTGGGGTAGATCACGTCAAACAAGAGGTTCAGATGGGCAATAATCTAGGCTTCTGATGGGTGAGGGTTCCAGTCATCAAGGGACCATGATTTAGAAAGGATGGATTCTTGAATGTTTGACATTGTCAGGCTCCATATGTTCACAATGGGGGGTGTTTGTCCATCAAAAAGAACCTGGTTCCTTTCTTTCCAAATATTCCACAAAAGTAGACCCCAGGTTAACCACCAGATTGGAGAATTAGTTAGTCTGCCAATTATCAAGGAGATTGTAGATGTCATCTCGATGACTATCTATTGGGACAAAGAGGTAGGAGGCATGATTAAAAACTTCGCATGTTAGAGTAGTCTCCAAAGAGAAAAACCCCGTTTCTAAAGCTGATACCAGGCAAGAATCCACTTACGTCCCACTATTCAGAGGAAGTGAGCAACCTTGGGCCATAAGTTGCTTCTCTAGAAATGTCGCCAGAAGAAGTGATTTGATTGAGCCTAACCATTAGTCTGGATGAGATAAGCTTCTTTCACTTAAAAGGTTCCATGTCGTAGAACGACCCTATCTTAGTTTATCCATGTCCTGGGATATATGGACTCGACATTGAGAGAGATAAGTCCCAAGGCATGCAATAACCTCCCGTGAGATCATTCTTGGCCAATCAGCACCAGATTTCCATCTTCACTATCCATGGCCATCCATATCTTCCATACAATAATTGGCTATGTAGAGAGCCAAAATTGAGTGGAAGAGGGGCATCAGGTCAGAAAGATACTGATCTTGAACAAGTCAGGCTAGTTGATGCCAGGAGTCCATCTAAAAGAGGGAGGATTTTCCATTCCTTACTTACCAGAAGAGGTAGCCTTGAATTAGATCATTTTTATTATTAGCATGATTCCATATTAAATATCTAGTCCTAGTAAGATGTCTCCGAAAGCAGGCTTCCTGTGATTTTCCCTGCCCATATTTATGAGACCAAACCATCTTCTAAAGTTCTTACCCACTTGTATCCACCACCACCAGAGCTTTTCTTTGAGGTTGTCACTTAATATAGATGCATTGCATAAATCGAGCCCTCCCATGGTCTTTGGAGACAAAGTTTATGCCAGACTACTAATGGCCACTTTCGTTCCATGGTTGGCCTGCTCCAAAGAAATATTTTAAACGTAGTAGCCAGCTCAACATTAATTCTCTTAGGATTTGGGAGGGTCGATAGTTTATATAAAAACATAGCTTGTAGAATATATTTCACCAAGGAGGCCCTCCTCATAATACAGAAGGTCCAGGTCAATAGCTTTTTGGAGATATTGGTGCAGAAGCGTTTCTAGGGGGGCAATGTGGAGGGCATTGACAATGAGGGGGACCCAAAAATATTTAGAAGGGAGAGATATTATTGAAAAACCCAAGGTTTAGGCAAGACAAACTTGCAAAGGCTTGAGAGAGTGAAAGAAATAGATACCTGATTTATCCTTGTTCAAGATCATACCTGAAACTTCTTGGAAGTCCACTATAATATTGTTCAGCTGAATTTCGTGTCAGATAGTCATTTTCCCAAACAAGAGGTTGTCATCCACAAACATCTGCTGAGTCACATAGAAATTGGTGCCATTAATGTGGATGTCACTCAATAAGTTCCTTTGTTTTATTCCCTTGATAATTTGTCCTAGACCTTTTTCGACTATGATGAAGAGGAAGGGGGGTATCAGGTCCCATTGGCAGAGGCCACGAGATGGTCTGAAGGTTGGCGAAGGAGTGATCAAAGTGGATATTGGTAGCAAACAACCTATTCATCTTGGACCCCCACCATTGTTTCTTTTAGCTTTTCAGTTTCCTTATTTGTAGCACAATTTAATATTTTTGGTAGTTTTTCGAGTCCTGAACTTCCGAAGCTGTTTTGAGGCCCTAAATGATGTTTTTTTGGGAAAACTATGACTAATATGCATCAATATTTTTTGATGGTCATTTAAAATTTTTATTCCTCAAATAGATATTTCTAACGAGGTATTGTTCATGTCAAATGGAGATCGTATGCCAAAGTTACGACCACGGGAAGTTGATGTACCAATTTTCCCAAACAGTGCCCATAGTTTGGCACTTCATCTCCTAGGATTAGTTTTTTGGATTTTTAGGGTTGTCCATTATTTCTCAACAATAAATACGAATTTTTTCCTCATTGTAACACAATTCAGAGGCATGTGGCCATGACATCTCTTCTAAGAGATAAGCTACCATCGCCTGAGCTAGTCTTATTTCCACTCCATTTGTAAGCATATTTTAGTATTTGATATTAATGAAATGAAGTGTTATTTCTATTGAATATTTGTATTTATGGTTATATCTATAAACTTTTGCGTTCCTGTTTAAATTTGAATTAGTGGTATCAGAGCGGTTTACTCTTTCTTTGTTTTTCTTTGCATGTCCCCAAAGAGGTCGACATATGAGTTAAGGCTCAAACCGGTCGAAACTTTGCAGGATCAACCTCGAAAACCCCGACAGCTGCCCATGGGGGAACAAAAGAAAGATGAGGGGGCAAGAGATCTTATCAAAATATTTCTTAAGGAGGCCCTAAAGACAAAGGAACATGATGATGGATAACTTTTCTCATATCCTTCAATGGTTTCCCACTGGTGGTGCATCCACATGTAGCAACCACTTTGGAGGCTCGACTCCTTTTAAGTTACAAGTAAACATTAACATTCCCATATTTTAGGCCCAAATAGGTGTAGACACCATAGATAAATGGTTAAATCTTCTAGAAGGATATTTTTATGTTCATGATTTTTCCAGTCGAGAAAAGATTACTCTTCTCAAAGCCACACTCCACATTAAGGACTGGTGGGAAACCTACTGTGAGAAGAAGGATGAAAGTACAAACTCACTATTTTCAGCCTCACCCACTTGGAACTCATTTCGAGATGCCATCAAGGAACAATACTACCTTGTCACGAGCAATGAGGATAAATACACAAAGTGGAAAATTTTGTGGTAGGGAAGGGAAAAATATGTGCCAGAGTTTACCAATGTTTTTCATACCCTTCGCATGAAGTTGGGTATCAAGGATTTTATGAAACATTTGGTACTCAATTACACGACTGCCTACATAGGTACATCTAGGATGAGATGGAGTTCCTGGACATCTCCTCGCTTGGCACGACATACTAATACATTGTCAATATTGAGCATAAGTTTGAAAAAAATAAGCGAGACTTTGGATCTGTGAATCCAAAGTAAGGGAAAGGTGCCACAAACCTTAGAAAAAAGGATAAATTCAAGGCAGATTGGCCTAGGACAACTCGCCAAACTTGCAAGAAAAGAGCAACACCATGAAGCTAAAGAAGGACACAGGAAAGTGGTGTGAGTTCCATAAGAGCTCCACTCACAACACGAGTATCGGGCCAAGCAGTCATTGGTGGTCGAGCTGAAGGCTTCAGAATCATATGCATGTTCCAATTCTAAGTCAAAACTTGAGAAGGGGAATGAAAAAGGGAAGCGGATTATCGACTTGGAGCTAAATGCCACCGTTTCCACCACTAAGATCTAGAGGAGGACGAGCACCTCTTCCACTCCCAAATGTAGGTAAAGGGTTCCTAGCTACATTTCATTGTCAATAGTGGAAGGCAAAAGAACCTAATTTTGTTGGCAAAGGTTGTGAAGTGACTAGAATTACCGACCACAACACACCCACAACTGTGAACCATCGTGTGGCTTCACAAAGGATGAGATCTTTGTGTGAGCCAATAGTTCCACCTTCCATACAACATCAAGCACTTCACAGATGAGATATTATGTGACATATCTCCCCTTGATGTTTGTGATGTATTATGAGGCCAACCATACTTGTGGAAGAGAAATTTTGTGTATGAGTCAAGGCCTCATGCTGTTATTGTTACTTTGGAAAATACTTTGTACAGGATACTAGAGGCAGCACCACCTACCTCCATCTCTTTGGTTATTGCAAAACAATGAATTAAGCACATTTCCAAAACAGGGAAATTTGTTTTCCTAATGATACACCCTGAGGGAAAGAAGAAGACAGTGGCCACAACCTCCATACAGGACCCCTCCACATGAAAACAACAAATGGACAAGGTCATGGAGGAGTATGAGGACATCTTCACCTCCCCCACAGGGGTTCCTCTATGCTATCAGGTCAAGCACTCCATTGATATGACCCCAAGTCCACCATTTCCCAATGGACCAATCTATCGATGCTTCATTCTAGAGAATGGAAAAATCAACAGGCAAATTCAGGAGCTGCTACAGAAAGGTCACATATGGCCGAGTTCATCACCCTCTGGGAGCCTAATCATGTTGTTACTGAAGAAGGATGGGATTTAGAGACTCTGTATTGACTATCGAGCATTGAACAAGATCACTGCCTGGAATAGGTACCCGATCCCACGGATTGATGACCTTCTGGACTAGCTCAAGGGGGGAAGATATTTCAGCAAGATCGACTTGAAGTCTGGATATCACTAGGTACCAATCAAACCCTTCGACGTGTGGAAGATTGCCTTGAAATCCAAGGAGGGCCTTTTTGAATGCTTGGTTATGCCTTTCAGGTTGACGAATTCTCATGCAACCTTCATGAGGCTGATGGATGACATCTTGCAGCCGTTCACCAACTTATTTGTAGTGGTATACTTGGATGACATCCTGATCTTCGACCAAAGTTGGGAAGAGCACCTCCACCACATCTGGTATGTTCTCCAAACATTGCAACAACACAAGTTGTGTGCCAATTTAGAGAAATGCACTTTTGGAATGACCCAGGTTTAGTATATTGGATACATTATTGATCAATGGGAGGTGCATGTGGATGAAGCCAAGATCCAAGTCATTCATGATTGACCAAGCCCAACCACTCTAAAAAAGCTCTGCAACTTTCTGGGCATTGAAACATCGCCTCTACTCTGCACTAGTGCTCACATTACCAGACTTGCAACAACCATTTGGGATCGAGACAAATGCCTCTAACTATGCTATTGGGGTTGTCCTTACTCAATAGTGGCACCCAATGGCATATAATAGTGAGACACATTTAGACACAGTCTGAAAGTATCCCGCTTATGAAAAATAGATATATTCCATTATGTGGGCATGCTGACAATGTAAGCATTACATTTTGGGGAAGGAAATGATCATCCACACAGAGAACCGACCCTTGCAGTTCATACAGATGCAAGGGAAGTTGCAGAATGATCGCCATCAAAAGTGGTCCACATACCTACAATAGTTCCATTTGAATATCAAGAAGCCCAACACCAGTAATGGTTCGTACTCCCTTCTCTAGCCACCGATCATGGCATTAAACACGTGCTCAACTCTTCTCGGAATGAGACTTTTGATTTGCCACTTCTCTATAAAAGTGACCCAGAATTTGGCCACACATACAAGACGCCCTTGGAGGGTCAGCAAGTTCCAAATTTTCACCTCCAAAATGCCCTGTTTTGCCACCTGGGATACCTCTGTGTTCCTTCAAGTGATCGTGCCAATATGATTTTGGAAGTTAACTACAGTTGGGCCCCTCAACATTTTGAGGTCGAGAAAATAGTGGCAGTATTGTAGAAGTATTTCTATTGGCCGAATCTTCGACAAAATGTCGAGAAGTACATCAGATCCCGCATTACCTGCCACATAGCTAAACTGACCATCAAGAAGCAAGGCCTCTATACTCCGTTGCCTACCACTATTAAACCATGGGAATCCATATCCATGGATTACATGTCGGGCCTTCATTCTACTAAGCATGGCAACGACTATGTTTTTTTAGTCATCGATAAATTCTTGAAGATGGCCATTATCGCGGCCTGCAAGAAGAATATCACAGCAGAAGCCACTGCTAAACTCTTCTTTGAAAGAGTGTGGATACACTTTGGGATCCCACAATCTATCATCTCATATTGGGATAACAGGTTCCTCATTAAATTTTGGTCCATTCTTTGGTCGAGGTTGGACACCAAGCTCACTAAATCCACAACTTTCCATCTCCAAACTGGTAGCTAGAAAGAGGTCATCAATAGGATGACCATACACATTATGTGCATGTAAAACTCAAAGAATACGTGCACATGGGTTGAGAGCCTCCCCTTCGTCCAACACATCTATAACCAAGCTCTGCATAGCTCAACTAGCCACAACCCTTTTTAGGTGGGCTTGGGATTCCAGCCACTATGTCCCATTGATGTGGCCATACCATTTACAGCTACTCAGGCAGATTCGGCTCATGTCCAGTCTGAAGCCGACAAGGAAAAAAACTTCATTTAGCACATCCAATATATTTGCCAGCAGGTCCATGACATTATGGAAAAATCAAATGCCATGTACAAGCAGTGCCATGATCAACATTGGGTGCCACACAAGTTTCGGGTGGGTGAAAATGTCTGGTTGAATTTACAAAAGGAATGCCTTACCAGACCAACATGGGGCATTGACTAATGTTGGTCACTGAAAATTTGTAGTCCTCAGATAGATCTTTCTAACTAGGTATTGTGCAAATCAAATGGACATGGTATGCCAAATTTATGATCTTGGGAAGTTATACCAATTTACCCAAACGGGGCCCATAGTTTGGCACTTCATCTCGTAGGGTAAGGGTTTTGGATGTTTATGGTTTTCCATTATTTCTCAATAATTAATAGGACTTTGAGCCTCATTTCAATATAGTTCATAGGCATGTAGACACCATATCTCTTCTAAAAAATAAGCTACCATCACCCAAGATAGTCTTATTTCCATTCTGTTTGTTAGCATATTTCAGTATTTGATATTAATGAAATGAAGTGTTATTTCTACTAGATCTTTGTATTTATGGTTATATCTGTAATTTTTTTGTGTTCCTATTTAAATCTGGATCAAGGAGCCATTAATCAATATGGAGAAGAAAGGGGTTGATATCATGGTTCTAATCCAGTGAACCTAATCCTCTGCAAATTTGAAGGTCTTGAGGATTGCCAACAAATAATCCCAATTCAGTCGGTCATAGGCTTTTGGAAAATCCAGTTTAAGAAGAATGCGTTTTGTTTTGTGGGATTGTATAGAGTGGATAGGCTCATGCACTGAGATAATGCCATCTAGGATTTCGTGACATTCTACAAATCCAAATTATTCCTCACTAATTATGTGGTGGAGGATGGGCTTTAATGATCTAACCAAGATCATGGAGAGGATTTTGTAAATGACATTGCAAATGGAAATGGTTCGGAAGTCACTATGGGCTAGGGTGTCTTGGGATTTTTGGATGAGGGTGAGGAAGGTGGCGTTCAAGCCCAACAAGATGCCCTAAAGATGACCTGATTCCTCCCCTAGGTCCCATATCTCATGTCCCAGAAAAGGCTAACTTTCCTTGAACAATTAAGTGGTGAATCCATCCAGGCTAGGGGCTTTATTGATTGGCAATGCTTTAACAACTTCTTCCACTTTGGAAAACATGATGTGGCTGAGTAGGGCTTCATTTTGGGAGGGTGTAACCAAGGAAGGGATATGGTTCATTACCATCTGAATTGGTTTGAACTTGTTATACCCTTCATCCCGCAATAGGTTTGAAAAATAGGCTATGAGTTCACTTTCTATGTCTTCCTATCATTCATAGCAACTACCCGTGGACCCTTGTAGATGGGTGATGTGATTCCATTGGCACCGATTAATCATGCACCTGTGGAAGAAATTAGTATTGTGCTCTCCCTCACGGAGCCATATGGCCCTTGATTTCTAATGCCAAATGATATCTTCTTGGGCTTTGGTTTCCTCCATCACTCGAATGAGGAGGCCCTCTGCTTCAGCCAATTCAGGGGATCAGCCATCCCAGATGACTGTCCTTTCTACATCTTCTAGGTGAGCTTCCACTTTGTTATTCTCCTCCAAAATATTCCCAAATTCTTCCTGGTTCTATATTTTTATTTTGAGCTTCAGCGCCCAGAGTTTCTTTTGGAGAATTACATCTTGTTACCCAGTGGATTAACCATATAGGTCCACTAGGTTTCTAGTTTCTCCATGAAGCTAGGATGTCTTAGCCAGAAGATTTCAAAGTGGAAGGGCTTATGCCGAGGAGCAATCATAGAGGTGATATCCGGACTAGACGACCAATGATCCAAGCCGAGAGAATGGAAAATATATGCTTCTACTTGAGGGTCTTGAAGGATAAAGTGCTTAGACAGGAGGAAGCGATCCATACGACTAGCCACATGATCCTGCCCTCCTCTCCTAGTGTTCCATGTATGGAGGTCGTGCTTTGGGAGAGTGTCCACCAAGTGTAGTTCTTAAATAGCATTGTTAAATTCTAAGGAAGAAGGATACAACCTCCTAATACCTCCTCTTTTTTCGTCCTAGTTGAGATCAACTTGAAATCCCCTCCTATGATCCAATGCTTTTTTTCCCATGAATTTCCTAATCCTTGTAACTGGGAGAGAAAAAGGCCTTTCTCTTGAGCGTTAGGAGGGCCACACACCACGATGAGGCTCATCCAATTGTGTGTTCCAACTAGTATATAGACCTCTGATAAATAGTTTAGGGATCCAACCCAATCTGTGAGCACAACCTTGTCTGGGTCCTAAAAAATAGCTAGAACGCCTATAGTTCTGATGACATCTATAGACATGACCTGAAAATTATTTCAACATCTCTAACTATTCTCTATGAGTTTCTTATCATTCATTTTGGTTTCTTGTATCAAGACTATAACGGGCTTATGATTAACTATCTTTTCCTTTAGGTATTTGATATTACCTCGGCTGGTGAGGCCCCTAATGTTCCAAGAAATAATCTTCATGAGAAAGGTGGGGCAAATCTGGGAAAGTAATCCATCAATTGTCCCATTTGTCCTAAGTTAAAAAAAAATCCCCTTCTTCGTGAGTCAGGTCTTTGGTCGATTTCCTCCCTTTATTTCCTTTCTTTCCCCTCTTCAAACCGTGGGTTCAATGATGGAGAGGGTGAGAGGGTTATTATCTTTCCCAATGCCCTGTAGATCCAGATCCAACTTCCCTGGTTTGGCTACCCATTGGAAGTAGAGATGACCGAAGTGAAACATCTAGCTTCCTGATATGTCTTTAGCATATGCTTGATCCAAGCTTTGAATATCTCTAACATTTTCTACTCTTCGACTCCTAACTTGTTATTCTTCTCTTCTACTTCCAGGATCTTTCTTGTGTAGGTAATGACTTCTTTAACCCTTCGATCATCCTCTAAATGTTTTGGCATCTTACGCTTGGATGAAATATTTTCCCCTAGGGAGAGGGGTTGTTTATCAACTTCCATGGATTGGGATATCTCCTTCGAAGATGAGGGAATTTCTTCCCCAATCTTCTCCTTCTCAGGAACCAAGTTTGCTAGGGCGGAGAAAGGGTTGTTGGGGCTAGTAGTTGACAGGGGTTTTTGGGTAATGGTGGCCTAATTAGTCTAATCTTTCAGGTTCTCCTCAGGAACGGTTTGTGAATGTAGAGGGTCTTTGGGAGGGTGATTTAGTTGTGGATGATGTCCTCCAACTTTTCAGAATCCTTCGAAATCTCGATTATGAGCGGAAAATATGGCTTCCTCCACCTTAGTTAGGTGGAAATATCTTAATAAGTGACCATACTCATGGAGTCTTCGGCACTTGAACAGGACGTGTTCATAATATATGGGTTTGATCGAAGTGGTATCATGGTAGATTAATTCAATTGAATCTCCCAGAGGTTGTGATATTTTCATATGCACATCGATCCTAGCAAAGGCTACATGGTGGTGCCTTTTGGTGACTTTAGACATTTTGAAAAATTGTTTGATGGAGTATCAATACCTTCAAGAATGTTCTTCTCCCAAAAATCATCTCGAAGGGAATAAAGGTGCACCCAAACTGGAACCGCTTTGAATTCTTCCTTATCAAGGTTGTAGCATTCCTCCCAATATCTGATGAAAAACCATGTGCTTCCCATAAAATATGGCTCATTTTTGATGATGCATTGTTGATCTTCCAAATCTCTAAAGATGATTGTAAAGAGCCCATTAGCTTAGAGTCAGAGCCTGATCTTCCCTCGTGATACCCATTTATGTTAGATCAACATTAATATATCTTGCTCCTTCGGCTAGATGCTAAGGAGATTTTAGATAATGGCATGATCTTTCATGTGCTAATGACCTTGTTCTAGTCGATTATTCAGGATTACAAACTTAGGGTGGGTTGCTGCTCATGGAAGACACTCATTTTTCCCTTCTCTCATTTCAACTATGCTCCCACGGTAGGGGTTTCGTCGGTATTTTTTGAGGTGGTAGCCTTTGCTTGTTTTGAACATCCATGCACAAACAGGGTTTGATTTACCGCGTTCCTGATGGACTGCAACCCATCACCCTAAGGCGGGGGGCCATTCATGATCACTTCTCGCAACGGCTAATGCAAACTAAGTTGAACCAGTCACCAACAACCAATTCAGGGAGATGATCTGGTCCTTTAGAGTATCTAATCCTTGAGGAGGTCGCGATGGTAGGAGATTTCATAAACCCTAGTAGAGCCCCATTGGTCATCTCTCTTTATTATCTACAATGTTAATATCATTAATAATAATATTAATCTCGATAACATTAATAAATTCATATCAATATTAATATTTAATATGTTTATGTTGTTATTATTAATGTTAATATTATTCTAAAATTGTAATACTACTATATTTATTAATTCTAATAATATATTTATAATTTTATTTATGTTATTAATGATAATACTGTAATATTTAAATAATATTGTTAGCATCCATCAACCATAGTTAACAATAGTCAATTTGGCTACGATGGTGAAGCATAGTTACCATGAGCATCATGGCCTATTTGTAGGTGGCATGTAGTTAATCATAGTGAACACAATTGAAGCATATTGGATGGTCATGGTTCACCATGGATGCCTATAATGGATGGCGAGGTTTGTGAATGGTTAAACCATGGTTGACCATCAATAATGACCATTACAATGGTAACCATAGTGAAATCATAGTCAACTATAGACAAACCATAATCAAAATATCTTCAAGCATAGTCGATTTGTACTAAAGGCATGGTCAATTATAATCAATCATATCCAACTATGATTCAACATAGTGAAATCATGGTTAAATATTGGTCAATTATAGTCAAACTATAAGCTAACCATAGTCATCCATGGTCAACCACAGCCAAACCATAATCAGGACATAGTCAAACCATTATCAGCCATAGTCTAATCATAGTCAAAACATAGTTATATTTAACAATAGCCACACATGGTCAACAATAGTATAGCCACAATCAACCATCACCAACTATGATGACCATGGTCGGGTATAATTAATTATAACTAACAATAGTTAATTATGGTGAACATGGTAAACCATTTTCAACCATAGTTGGATCTAGGTAGCATGGTTGACCATCGTCAACCATCATCAGTCATGTTCAACCATGGGCATCGTAGGTCAACCATGGTCAATAGTGGTAATCTTTGGTCAAACCTAGTCACCATAAACAACCTTTGAAATCCATGGTCAACCCATGCTCAACATGGCTAAGTATAGTTAATATGGTTAAACATTTTGTTAAATTGTTATGAAGATAAATGCATTGATACCATGACGACAAAGGCTAGCATCACATTTTGACAAATGAAATAATGTGACAAATAGTTGTGGCCCATTTTAGAACAAGCCTTCAATAATATCCATTCTTTAGAATATGATAAATCAACCTTTTAAAACCATGGAAAACCTATGCTCAACATGGCTAACCATTATTAATATGGTCAAATATGGTAAACCTACCATGCTCAAACATGGTTAACCATAGTCTTCCATTATCAATATTGGCAACCCTAATCTATCATAAAAAACTATACTCAAACATGGGATAATTAGTCAAACCATGTTCACCCATGATGAATTTGGTCAAGCCATGTAACAAATGTCGCAATGTGACAAAGATTGTCACATTTTGAGAAATTTTTCTGCATTGTGGCATTATATCAAATGCCACAATGTGACAAAATCGTTGTATTGTGACAAATATTGTCATAATCTTATGTTACATTGTGATTTATGTCAACCACATTTACTAATGTAGTTGTGCTAGTCTTTATAATAGGAGGGTTTTTAATATTTCGGTATAATATTAGGGTTTATAATCAAGGAAAATTTTAAGAACCACCCTAAATTTATATGTATAATAAATTGGTGAATCCCCATGATACATAGGAAAAATGAGAGGCGATTTTATCACTAATATATTATATTATAATATATGTAATCTCTTAGTATATTATATATCTTTCAGTCTGGTGACTATTTTCAACTACTTATAAATTTGTAGAATCTTGGAAAAATCTTTCATGAATAATAAAACATTGTGCGTCTTGGCGAATGTTTGTTAAAGTAGTGAAACCATATATGATAATAATAAAACATATTCATTAAACTGTAATATACTAACATACATGTTTGGAAAAAGGAAACATAATTTTCACTTCCTACAAATAATGTTGCAAGTTTTAGTGGCCATGTTTGTCATTGTAGGAGAGATTAATGTTTTCTATACAACTTTTGTCAAGCTACCACTTTTTCCAAGCTATAAAATTTCTTTCTTATTCCATAGACTCCAACTGCAAGATAAAAAAAAAAACACATCAAGTTTTTTTACGCCAACATGCCAACAAGTACCAAGCCCCAACTATATAATATAATGAAGTAGTAGGTATCCCAAAGGCCTGAAGGGGATCTAATGGAAAGCAGTGACCATTTTCAAAAGCCTTCCAATCAATATATAAATGTATATTTATTATTATTTTAATTGGAAATCTTCATTTAAATATTAAAATTTAATTATGTCTCTCCCAATCTAAATTTCTTATTAGCATAATTCACTACCTTCATACCATTTTTAACAGTGTTGTAACATGTGGATTGATTTCCTTTTTGGTGCACAATATTTGCCTTTTAGGACAATATGGTGCAGTGACCCAACCCCTACAGATCATTACGACAAACTAAGGATAGCAGAGAAGATGAAAGGTTGTACAAACCAGCATATTTTTCAAACAACTAATCCAAGATCAGTACCTTAACTTTTTCATGAAGATATCATATTGAGAATGTTTGAAAAATGGTGGGAAATCTAGGCAGCGACTATCTCTCTTTAGTGAGGGTGATGTGGAAAGAGTTAAGATCTCATTGTTTTGAATTTTTTTTTGTTAAATCAAAAAATCCAATATTAATGGAGATATTGATATTCTTTACTAAATTTTGTGAAGTAACTAAATGTAGCTTTAACCATTCACCTTAATATTTTTTTTACAATATAATTTCCTAAGTCTATTTAATATCTTCATTATCATAAAAACCAACCTGTATCCATCTTAACTGCACATCTACCACTCTTAGAGGGACGAAATCTATTTATCCCTGGCAGCACTTGGTAGATCTGAAATTAAGATGGATCTAAGCTGATAGAATTTCCCCTTTGAATAGTCTATGCTCACATGAATACCATGGTATTTCCATGGGTCAATACCATGGGTTATCATAAACCTGGAGCCTAAAAACTACTATTAGTAATTTATAAAAATTAATAAAATTAATAATTGATTTTTATTTTATTTTTTTATTTTAACCAAGTTAAAATGTTTAAGTGACATTAAATTACAAGATCCATTTTTACTCTTGATTTACAAAGCCCCAAAAGGGATCAAATATTTTTTCAATCTATGCTAGTTTGCATATCACAATATTTGATCCAGAGTAAAGATAGATCTATGCTATTTTAATTCCCCCCTTTAAATAGTAGGCTAGATTCCATGTAAATACCATGGGTCAATACCATGGACCATCTTTATTTTTATTAATACTAATATTAGAGTTAATAATGCTTTTTTGCACGGTATTAATAATAATTTGGCGCATGGTATTGGCCCATGGGCTTCACCTAAATATAACACATTTTTTGGGTGTTCGTAAATATAAGGTGGCTTATGGATTAAATATAAAAAATGCTTTATTTATTTACCATACCTCTTGTTTATTTATATTTTTATTAATTTACCATACCTTTTTTATAAATATGGTATTTGGCCCAATAAGGAATTCAATTAAATAAAACCTCTCTTTGAGCCTCTTAAATAAGAAAGAGGTTAGGACTAAATATAGAAAGGGTTTTATTTACTTTCACATACCTATAGTTTTATTTATATTTTTATTTATTTACCAATACCTTTGAAAGTATTAATAAGGGGTTTTATTTATTAAACATAGCTCCACTTTATTTATATTTTTATTTATTTACATGCTTGCGTGTTCATAAATATAAGGTGACATATGGAGTAAATATAAAAAAATGTTTTGTTTATTTACCATACCTCTCGTTTATTTATATTTTTATTAATTTACCATATCACTTTTATAAATATGGTATTTGGCCCATAGGATTCACTTAAATGAAACCTCGTTTTTTAGCCTTCTTAAATAGAAACAGGGTTATCGACTAAATATAAAAATAGGTTTTATTTATTTACCATACCTCTAGTTTATTTGTATTTTTATTTATTTACCATATCTTTGGAGTAAGTATAAAAAGAGCTTTTATTTATTTACCATACCTCCACTGTATTTATATTTTTATTTATAACTATCATAAATACATTTTCTTGAAAATGAGGGCGAATGGAAGATTGTAACTCCTAATTTCAAGGGCTAAATTTAGTTTTTTTATCCTCTCCCTTAAAATAAGGTGGGCTAACCTCTATACCTAATTTTTTTTATAAAATAAATTTGATGCGATTTGTAACAATGTACTATGATACAAAATATTTGCCCAATAAAAATATAAAACCCCTTAATTTAGCCCAAGGGCGAAAATTCGCCCCTAAAATTTTCCATGTTTATAATATTTAGTTTAATATTCGGGTTTATAATATTTAATTTAATATTAGGGTTTTTAATAGTGGGTTTATCATTACAATCTATAGTATTGGGTTTATAGTATATGGTCTTTAGTACATGGTGTTTAATATACAGGGTTCTGGTATTAAGGTTTAATATTAAGGCTTATCATATAGGGTTTATAATATTAGGGTTTAATATTGGGTTTATAATATTACATTTATAATATAGAGTTCTTAATATATAGCGTTTATAAAAATCAGGGTTTAATACTAGGGCTTCTAATATTAAGGTTTAATATATAGGGTTATAATATAATATTAATAGTTAACCACGATGAAATATGGTGAATGATGTTAGAAAATTAGTCAACCATATTTACTAATGTTGTTGACTATGTTTGATTATATGTGAAAACCAACACCCTTAAACTTTAGTAAAACTTAATTGCCTATGAATATTATTGATTAATATTCAAATATGTTGTGACTTTGGAATGGTACATAAATCTGCCCAATGTCACAGTGAGACAAAGATTATCACAATGTTACATTACATTACAATTTCATCACATCACAAATATTAGTGTTTATAATATTCAGACTTATAATATTAGGGTTTAATATCATGGCTTATATTAGGGTTATAATATGGCTTTAATATATAGGGTTTATAGTCAGGGTTAAATATTTTGGTTTAATATTTATTTTTTTAATATGTGGGTATAACGTTATGGTTTATAATAGTTAGGTTTATAATATTGAGTTTAATATTGGGTTTGTAATAAGGGGTTTAATAATAGGGTTATAGAACTGGTTTATAATATTAAGGTTTAAATTAGGATTATAATATTAGTATTAATATATAGGTTTTTTTTTTTTTTTTAATATAAGAGTTTTTAAGGTTTCTAATATATATGTTTTATGATAATAGAGCTTAATATTTTTGTTTCTAATATTATGGTTTATGATAGAAATATATCGAATGTCGAATTGTGAGAAACATTGTCACAATATTACATTACATTGTGATTTATATCAACCACATTTACTAATGTGGTTGTGCTAGGGTTTATAACATTTGGGGTTTATAATAGGAGGGTATTTAATATTTTGGTATAATATTACAGTTTATAAAATTAAGATTTTAATACTAGGGTTTATAATATTAGCTTTAATACTAGGGTTTACATTATTAAGGTTTATATTAGGCTTTAATATATAGGGCTATAATAATAAAATTTAATATATAAGGGTATAATATAAATTTTAATCTCTAAAGGTCTAATATCTGGGTTCATAATATTTTGGTGTAATATGAGGGTTTGAGTTTAATATTAGGGTTTAGAATAGTAGGTTTAATATTATGTTTTATAGTATTAGATTTCTAATATAAGGCATTTAATATATAGAGTTTATAATATTAGGTTTAATAATGGGTTTATAATATAAGGTTTATTATGTGGTTTATAATATTGGGGCTTTTAATATTTGGGATTAACATTTAAGTTTTTAATAATGGGTTTAATATTATGGTTTATAATATTAAGGTGTAATATTAGCTTTTATAATTTAGGATTTAATTTATAGGGATTACATTTAAGATTTATAATATTTGGTTTAACCTAAGAGCTTATAATATAAGGTTTTTAATATATATATATGGTTTATAGTATTAGAGCTTAATATTTGGGCTTATAATATTAGGGTTTAATATAAAGGATTTATGATATTGGGTTTCATATTAGTTTTTATAATATCAGACTTCTAATGTATGGTTTTAATATAGAGTGAATATGTAGTGTTTAATATATATGGTTTATAAATTAGGGTTTAGATATGCTAGAGTTTATAATGTTACGGTTTATAATATAGGGTTTAATATATAGGGTTCATAATACTGTGTTTATGATATGCATTTATAATAGGGGTTTAATAAATATGGTTTATAATATTTGGGTTTAATCTATAGGGATATAATTATAATATTAATAGCTAACAATGATCAAATTTGGTTAGCATCACACTGCAATGTTAGAAAATTAGTCAATCATATTTACTAATGTGGTTGACTATGTTCCGTTATGTTTGACTATATTTGACAATCAACATCTTAAACTTACGTCAAACCTAGTTCCCTATGAATATTATTGATTAATATTAATAATCGTGCATGTTGTGATGTCCAAATGGTACATAAATATACCCAACATCGCAGTGTCAAATATTGTTATAAAGTTACATTACATTGCAATTTATCCAATGTCGCGATGTGATATTATAAAATCATCCTGAGCACATTTGCTAATGTGATTGTGCACATGCTTAAGATACATTAATCAACATATATCAACCACATTTACTAATATACTTGTGCGAGGATTTATAACATTTGGGGTTTATAATATGAGGGTTTTTAATAATTGGACATAATATTAGGCTCTATAATATTGGGGCTAAATATTAAGGTATATAATGTTAAGTGTTTAGTATTGGGGTTTATAATATTAGGGTGTAATATATAATATTTATAATATATAGTTATAAAATATAGGGTTCATTATATTAGTTTTATAATATGATGGTTTTATATTGTGCCTATATTAGGGTTAAATATTCAGGTTTAGAAAATTAGGGATTTTAATATTTAGGTATTCAATATTTTGGTTTATAATATTAGTATCATTGTTTGAAATATTTGTTTTTAAAATGTTAGGGCTTATAATTAATGGTTTAATACTAGGATTTAATATTGTGACATTGGAATGGTACAAAAATTTATCTAATGTTATAATGTGACAAGCATCATCGCAATGCGACAAACAATGTGATAATCATTGTCACAATGATACATTAAACTAGAATTTATTCAATGTACCATTGCATCATTAAATAAATTAGGGTTTAATATTCTATTTTATAAAATTTGGTTTACGTTATAGGGTTTAAGTTTTATTCTATTTTGTAATATTGAGTTTAGGGTTTGTAATATTAAGGTTTATACTCCCTTAGGTTTATATTATTAATCTTAGGGTTTATGTTCCCACGGCTTAATATTTATCTTAGGGTTTATAATATCAATCTTAGTATTTAATATTAATCCATTGGGTCTATAATCCATTGGGTTTATACTCCCTTGGGTTTATTAATCACTTGAGTTTATAATATTAATCCCTTGGATTTAACACTTCTATTATTATTATGTAGTTAATATTATGAATATACAATATAGTAACATACTTAATAGTTATTAATTACTCTAACTATATAGATATTGATTATATAATTTATTTATAATTAGATAATGTTAGAGATAAATAAATATTATTAATAATAACCATATGTTACTATTATATTATATGTTAATTGAGTTAAAGTTTGGAATATAGTTGTTAATACATTAATATAATGTTATATAATAACATAATATTATATTAATCGCTTAAGCTCTCCTTCTCCACCTTTATCTCTCTATGTATTTGTTATTCTCGTTCTCTCTCTCCCCCTCAAACTCCATCTCTCTCTCCCTCCCTCCCTCTCGAGTCCTCTCTCCCTTCCTTCCTATATCTCCCATTCTCTCCCACCTCCCTCTATATCTCCAACCCATATCATTCTCTCTCCCCTCCGACTCTATCACTATCTCCTTTCATCTCTCCCCCTCATCTCTAAATATCTCTCTCTCTCTCTCTCTCTCTCTCTCTCTCTCTCTCTCTCTCTCTTCCATTTCTCTCCCACTCTCTCTCCTCTATGTCTCTCTGTATTCCCTCCTCTCCTCTCTCCCTACCTCTCCATCTCTCCCTTGTCTCTACCCCTCTCTCTACCTATATATCTCTATGTCTTTCTTCTCCCCCTCCCTCTCTCTCGCCCTCCAACTCTATTTCTCTCTTCCTACCTCCCTCCCTCCCTCCCTCCTGTTCCTCCCCTCCTCTCTCTCCCTCCCTCTTACACCTACCTCTCTCTCTCCTCCCCATCACTCTTTGTAGTCAATGCTATATGTAATTTCTTTCAGATATTTTACATTTATTCTTCGATTGTGAAATGCATTATGGTATTGTAATGAAACTTATTTACAATCTAATAATATCCATGATAAAGTGTGGGTGGATATCCATGGTTAAGAAACTTGTCATATTGTAATTTTATTATAATTATTAAGTTTTTATGTGCTTATTAATTTAATTTAAATATGGTTATGTAATCATTATTAGTCCCTACCAAGGCACAACTATAATAATTTATGTGTCTGTTGATCGCTATTACTTTAGTATTGACCAATGAAAATTATAATCTCCTTTGAGAAATAAATACTTATTTTTAAATATTATTAAAAAAATCCAAATATTTTATTGGACCATAACTTGAAGGTTACCCTTTGCACAATATATTTCCATGTGGATAACTTCCTTACATAATTTATGCCATGATTTATGGATATCGTTGCAATATTCATTCATGATTTTTAGATATTTCTTTAGTGTTTTTTTCAATTAAGCTTTGTAGAAAAAGCATTCAAAAATAAAATACTTGAAAATAACTTATAATCAAGTAAATAACATATCTACCACCAATTACTTCCCACCATAATTTAAGCAAGTCTTTGCATAAAAAATGGATAGGAATAAGATGTAAAAAAATTTACTTACTGCCAAATAAAGTCTATGGGATGATTTGTCTATCAATCATTATTAATTTAACTATGACCAATGCATCTTATAATTATTTGTGAAAATTTCCTTATAATTTGTAACTTGAGTTGGAGGGGATTTGAAAAGCAAAAACATAATATATAAAATGAATTTTATTATTTGTATTACTTTTAACATATTATTATTAATTGAACCAATAATTAAGAAACTTTCCACATAATCGGTTCTATATTACTTTTACCCTTTTATGATTTTTTAATTGAGCTGACATATACATGTTAAATTTTAACAATTTACACTTTACATCTACCTTATTACTGGCTTGTAGTGTGTCTCTCAGTTCAATAACGATATACATATATATATATATATATATATTATATATATTATATATTATATATAATATATATATATATTATATATATATATATATATATATATATAGTTGTTAATAGTTATATAATTACAATAGTCACAAACAGTCAATATTTAATAGGCACATTTACATTATACACCTAATAAACTATTAATGATGGTTGATATACACCTATCAGCATATATCAACCACATTAGGTAAATGTGGTTATGCTAGCTATATAAATTTAATTATATATATTATCTTTTAATAATTATTTTAGTTAAATATTTTGATTATGATAAAAGTTATGCATATTTTGAATTTTTGTTAGTTTTTTGGGTTACTGAAAAATAGACGATGATAATAAATATGGATCGTTGTACCAAGTTAAAATTAACATGTATATACCAAGCTAAACCTAAAAACACGTATAGGCCCACATAAAATAGGAATCTAAAATGACAAAGAGTAACCCAATTTACCAAATGTTAAGAAGAAGTTGAGACATCAACATCAATGACCATTTGCTTGATTAGGTTGTTGGTTGTTGGGCTTGACATGGAGCAAACATGCTTCTATAGGAACCATCCTTTGTATCTATAACCTTTAATTTCAACTTAAGGTTTTATAATGTAAACAACTTTATTAGGTTGTTGGTCCCTAAGCTTGAGCATGGAGCAAACCTGTTTCTATAGGAGCCATCCTCCTCTACATATTTTTTAATTACAGTTGGATGTTTTCTAATATCAACATATTTTTTTCTCTCACATCACTTATTTCAAGTAGTAATCTCCCAACATGAGATTTAGTTATCAATACAAATTAATGGTGCCTAAATATTGGTTCAAACAATCATGAGCGCTCTTGATATCAATAACCTAATAGTAGCTATGGCCTCAAAGTTCAAAACATAATCTCTTTCATTGATAATTTCGTCTTTAAATTGTAGAGGCTCATGCTAGTTCTTTAAATTGTCTCATTGTGAAAGACCAAAGATCTAGATAAGAAAAGCTAGGATGCAGGATTTTGATGGAAAAACCATAACTCGGATATTTTAGCAACTTCTAGACTGAAAAGTAGCGACCCAACTCAAAGAATATTAATGTTGGGAAAAAATAAAGTGTGCATAGAGTGAAAATGGAGGAAGCACGATGTCATGGCCCCAACGCCTTGGGAGATTGCCCAACCCGACTTGTTGGCAACCTGTGCATCACCAACTTACTTTTTTGCTTTAAACTACTCAAGTTTTCAGACTACGCTTACTACCAGAATTTAGTTTTATTTTATGTTCTAGTGTTCATCATTTACTTATGAGCAAAATTAACATTAACTTCATTTAACATTCAATGTGCGATAACCATACATGTACAAAACAACAACACTATGATATCGTATATTAAACACACTTATAAAGGGGAGGGATAGCTCCCAACAATTCACCCACTATAGAACTTCTGCAATTATATTACAAAGTTATAATTTACAACATTGTGGCAGTTTCCTACCTGCACCAACAAGTCGTCCACTGGTTATACCCAAATCATGTAGCTTGTCGTTACTTAGTACGTATTCTACCCAATCATGCAGCATGTCCACAACTACCTTACGACCTCTTCCCCATCATGTAGCTTGTATGCATTTTCAGTGCAACTTCTACCCAGTCGTGCACCCTGTCTGCACTCTAGCCTTAGTCATGCAAGCCGCCGCGTGACCAATCCAGAAATTCTTAATTTTAGCTAAAGATAAATACCAACTCATTCATGGTTTCACATTATCACTAGGCTATGCTCAACCTATTTGTCACCTTTGCTATGTTTTCATTGCCCTTGGTGCTAATTCTTGTTTTCTTCAATTTTATCTTGCTCAAACTTGCTTGTTAATTATGCCCTTGATCAAATGACCCTTAATCAATATATACACTTACATCTTCACATATGACACCCCTTCTTTCAAATCGATCTAACTTGTGATGTTTTGAACACCCTGGCCAAGCTGTCGCTACATTGGTGAATGCCCCTTCCACAAGCAGGCATGCCCTGGGTCGACCTTGCAATGGGAAGTCAGATGCCCCATGTGAGTGGGCACACCTTTCCTTAGTTTACATGATAACTTCCTCTGCTCGTCACTTCAACTACCTATCACTACCATCAATCATCCCTTGCTCCGCACATTGCTCCATGTTATCACTCATTCAACACTTTCCCTTTAGGACTCGGTAATGTTGCCCTTGCCCGAGCGCCCAACGATGCAGGCATACCCATGGTGTGGGTTGCTACAATGTGCATGGGTCCACTAAATTAATCGATGATATAACTAATGTGGGTGGGCACTCTCCAATAGGTTTAGATAAAGTTTTCCGCTATCCCTGACTCACCCATTCAATTAAATGTGTCTATTATGTCTGACACGCCCATTTGATTAAACACACCCACTATGCCCAACTCTTCCATTCAATTTTTCACCTCTCCAAATGCTCGTGGGTGGTCACAGGTGCCTGTTCGCTATAGTGCCAACTTGAGGCTCTGACATCCTCCCCCACTTTAAAAATATTGTTTCCCATGATAACGACATCTCAACAAAATTCATTTCCAAGACCAAATGTCGGAAAGTGCCACCATCTCCAACATAAATCATCCTTGCTGCATGAACTCCACACCTTCATTACACAAGCCTCCATCAAGTATAATGACTCTATGTGGGTAAGACTCCTCAATCTCATAGTCATGATCCAAAATTTGTTGTAATCCTCTGTGTTGCCTCAACAAATGGAAGGTTTCTCCCTCCAACTCGATTGCATGGTATCGATGCAATGCATATTGTGCCAACCTACGACATGTGGTGATCATGTGAACTGTTACTGCCATACTCCAACTCAAATCCACCATGTACTTGTGCACTTAGCTACCCCATGATTCGAATTAGTTGGATAACCAATCCAACCATCATTGAAATCCATGAGAATGCACCTCCTTGTGCCTTGGTTAGTTGTTTCTCCAACATTTTGTCACATCTCCCACTTGATCAAGAACCCTTCCCATCTCCAACACTCAATGTGCCATATCTAGGTCCATGAAGAAATCCCCATCTCATCTATGATATTCCACCAATAAATGTCGTTAAAGGGGTAATTATAAACCTACCTCATCATCTCATCCATGTGCTACCCATGGTCATAGGCCAACAATATCCAAGTTCAAAAAAAATCATTAAGTTTCATCAACTCAACCTCATGCCTGAGTGTTCCCACGAAGGAACCTCTATCGCTGCAACTCTATCCAACTTCAAGGTGTCTTCCTCTATCGCATCCATCAAGTCACTCCTCACAAACATATCTCATACTATGTCTAAGGTATGCCTCCCATACTACATCAAAATCAAGTGTCAAACTGACCTCAACTCCTCAATGAACCATATGCTCCAAGACCACAATCATATGTAGTCTTTATTAGCTACAATTCTCTCAAGTCATCATGAGTGTTGGGTGTAGTTTTTGTACCTATTTCCTATACTTTCCTTCCCGAGTTTTGACCTTTCTTCCTCCAAACCAACAGAACATTACATGATAACTTCACTTTTCCTTATTGTCAATAGCATATTTTTCCATCATGTTATTTTTCCATTTTTGCTAGATATAATGATGCAATATTCCCTTTTATGGCTAACTAGGGTAAGTGTTGGAGAATTATTTTGGATCCTTTCCTCTTTTTCAAGTGTTTCCCGCAAGAATGAAGTTATGGAATGAACAACCGCGTTGATCAACCTAAGAACATGATGAAACATATTGCATTTACACTTTGTGTGTTGTTACCAACCTTGTTGTTACACCACGATGTTGTTATAGACCTTATTGTTACACCGAGTTGTTGTTACAGATTGTTGTTGTTACACCCCAGGTGCCATTACAAGGTTGTCGTTATTGAGTGTTGTTGTTACATCACAAACCATTACTTTACCGCAGGGTGTTGTTACACCATAGTTGTCAAGGCATGGGTACTATTCTGTGCAACAACTATTAGAAGTTATGAATTGTCTATCTAGAAAGTGACAGATCCAAGCAGTTATGATTTGAACCAATGTATTTGAATAGAATTTTGATTTAGGAACTGGTTATAACAATTTATATTTTATGATCAGCATGAGAATCGTGAGATTATCATGACTAATCTGTTCCTAATTACAGTGTATGTAATTTCTATAAGAGAAACTTAGTCCCTTAAGCACGGGGACGACATAGAGAGTACTCTTATTTTGATCTTGTAACCTTTAATTATTCTTAGTATCAAATACACTATGGTGATGATGTTTCTATTTCCAAGTTGAATTCTTAACTAATCTCGTGTTCATTTTCCCACCCCTGCTAGGGAGGAAGGGCCCTCCTCTTTAGCAGGGATTGCATTGGTAGAGTAGCTATATATTATTGTCAATTTATTTTATTATTTGTATGGTTTCTACTTTCACTGTATAATTTGTAGAATATATCTTCTTCAATTCCAGATTTATGATATGTTGTCACACAGATTTGGTTAGTAGTATGGTAGTTAACCAGATGGTGTAGTTATTAGTACAGTTTGTGGCGCATCTTTGTTCTGGTAAATTTGAAGTGTCATTGCATTCCTGTAGAGTGTTTTTGATTTCTGTATGAATGTTAGTTTCTACAATTGATTCATTGACATTCCTTACTATTTTCTATCTTCACTCTTAGCTGTAGTGTATCGGCATAGATAGTGCAGTCTCGATTGAAAAATAATAGACCTACCCTGAGTTGACAATTAATTGGTTGCAGTCTTGGTCAATTATGATTTATTAAAGAAACTACATTTTGGTGTCATTGTCGGGGATGGAAGTTGATGATATAGTCAGCCAAGTTGTTTGTTTGATGACAGAATGTTTCTAGTCCACAGTGGTTGGGTGGTAAGACAAGAGGTAAGAACCTGTGCATCTCTCTAACATACCTGGGTGGGCTCACCACTGTGATCACTAGGGAACTTAGGGCGTGGAATTTTGGTGTTTTCTTAGAGTGTGTCTTCAAATATTCAATTTTTGGGTGGTAAGACGAGAGGTCAGAACCTGTACATCGCTCTAACATACCTGGGTGGGCTCACAACTGTCGAACTTGAAACACTTAGAGTGTGAATCAATACACGTAGGGTCCATGTGTGCAACTATAGGAATTATAGAAATACCAAAAAAAACACCCACTCTAATTAGTCACAAGAAAAATGGTTCGTAAAAAGGAAAAGAAGAGTGTAGATCTAAAAGGAAAACATTTGTACATGAATTGATTTCAAGGAAAAAAAAGAACAGTCAATTTCTGAGAAGGCTGCAAGGAAAATAGGGCCACAAAAATTTGCTACTCCCACAACAAGAACAGAAGCCTTTCATTCCTCTATCCCAAGACCATATCATTCTAAAGCTAGTGAGAACACTCCCAAGACTAAGCATCCAATTCAGGAGTAGAAGGGAGAAGCTAGTAACTAGAACCTTAGGACTGAGGGGCAAGGGGAAACTAAGGGGGAACATCAAAAGCCTGATACAGGAGATCATTTATTGGTATATTAATATCCATATTCGAGCAGTGCAATGAAATATCTAACCCTAAAGAAGCCTAAGATACCAATTTCACCCATAAGACAATCACAAGAATCGTATGAAGAACACTTGTTACATCAAGGATCAAAAGGGTTAACAATGGGGGACAAAAATAACAAAAATAGTACAATATATGCTACTGTCACCACCTTTGAGTTCCTAATTGGAGATATTAGAGGCGAGTTTCCCATGAAAAACATTCCTTTATCACCTCTACCATATTTTCAAGGAATGACTATAGAAGATCCTGACACCTTATTGTTTGAATTTGATTTCTTGTGCAGGAGCTATGACTATGTTTCAGATTCTTAGAAACAAAAATTATTTCCTACTACTCTAAAAGGAGCAGCCCTGAGATGGTTCATGGGGTTAGGCTTTGCTTCTTTTCGAACATGGAGCAACATGAAGGAGACATTTTTATCAAAGTATCAATATTATTGTAGAATGAGGAACTTAATAGATGAAGTATTTAGGATGACACAAAAGGAGGACAAGAACCTAGAGGACTATGTGGAGCGATTTCATTACAATTTTCAGTGATCTAAACACAATGATTTAGATCACAAGATGTTGAATACCATATTCATAAGGGGAATGAGGGATGACTTTTTTGATACCCTGAATCTATTAGGGAAAGGGGACATATATCAGGAAGCATTCGATGAGATAACAAATCTTTGTTTGAGATGCTCTAGAGGATCGTCAAAGGGGAGAAGCACAATCCAAGATGCCTCTGCCCAAATACAAAAATATGCAAGTGGAGGAGTAACCAAAGAAGAGATCATGAATTTATTTGAAAATTTCAAAACTAACATCCTCAGTACTTTATCTACCCATATAATGATGACATAGATCAAGAAGGCACAAGGGGAAGCTGATACGTCTTTATTTGTGTTTTGTCCGAAATGCAAAAAGAAACATCCCTTGAGGGATTGTGAAATGAACAACAACAACTTGTGCAATATTGGTGAGTTGGAACATCCTACAGGTCAGTGTCCAGAGCTTCCCAGACTAAAATTAGTGCTTAGAGATGTGAGTGAAGAAGTTCAGTCCTCTTATTTCATCTGGCCCAGGAGACCATTGCAACCACGACCCCCATGTATGTCCCAAGAATTTTCTTATTTTAATTCATGGAATAATACATATACACTCAACAATATCCATGGCAACACTCCACTCGTTCTCCAGCACGATATCCTTCACCCTGGAACTATTGGTCCCCCTCTCTGACTATTTAGTATCCTCCATATCAATTGTATCCTTGGAATCATAATTGGAGGGGGAATGCCCAAAGTCCATCTCCCTCTGCACTACCAATGAAGCGTCAACTACAATTTCCCCCTTTCCAAACTCTTGTTCCTACACTGCCTATGTGACCCAATTACCTATGCAACCTAACCCTAACCCGAATAATAAAGTAGCCTAGAGCATAGAGGCTCTGACTACCTTCCAAACTTACCTTATCACTCCCGTTGGACTTAATAAAATTCAACTACGGACAGGTAAGGTAATTAAATTAAACTACTTCCCTATCATCACCGAGGAGGAATACGAGCCTTCCAGAGAAGGTACAGTAGATATTGAGGCAGTTTTTACACCTGTAATAGCTAATACAGAGCGGATTGTTTCACCTAAATAGCCAACCCAAGAATAATTGTTACTCTTGTAACAACCAACTCAAGTAAGGTTGATACACCTATAGCAGTCTATCCGACTGTTATGACTCAGGATCCTGCATATCCTCAGAGATTATGAAACTGGAATGACCTTACAACCCAAATATGATTTTCTTAGCGAGTTGCAAAACCCACACATATGGATTCTTCTGTTACAATCTCTTAAATAAGCACCTATTTATGCCAAAATAGTACAAGACTTGTGCATTAAGAAAGCTGGAAAGAAGCCTAACAACCCTCCTACAATACACGTGATGGGGAAAGTATTTGAATTAATGATTGCTCAACCTCTTTTAACCAATTATAATGATCCAGGGAACCATATAGTTACTTTTTATGTTGTTGCCTAGCCCATAAGTAATACATTGATTTATCTTAGGGCATCCATTAATGTAATGACAAAGGACGTCTTTACCACCCTGGGGCTACATGGACTTAGACATATGCCCATCGTATTTGAATTAGCAGATAGGTCCTCTGTTAAACTTGAGGAGGTGTTAGAATATGTAGTCATCACAATAGCTTCCTGGAGGTATCTGTCTGACTTTCTTATCTTGCAAATGAAATCCAATGTGGGGGGCCATCCTTTGATTTTAGGGAGACCCTGGCTGGCCACTTTAGATTTGTTTATAGGGTGCAGATCTAGATCTATGATTATTTTAGATGGCTAGGCTACAAATAACTATAGCCTTTACCCCGCAGAAAAACCAATTATGGATTTGAACAATCCCCAGTGGGATGAATTTGAACCTGAATCAGATCATTCCCTACCCCTCCTCATGCTAGGAAAATCCCAGTATTTCAAGGATGAGACAGAGGATGATATTACTAATTCCTTTATTAGTAACTCACTTTCTCTCACTCCTATTGAAAATTCAAGGGAGGAAGAGGAGGTAGATGATGTAAAATTTGAACAAATGAGAACCACTATACATACTGACAACAGTCTAGTTGAAATAGAATTAGGGAAGTATTTGAATATTAATCCCAGCCTGACTTCTAAACAAAATAACCTGATGTTATAGCTGTTACCAAAATAAAAATAAAAAGGCATTTGCATGGGACTACATGGATATGAAAGGGATTAATACCAGCCTATGCACTCACCACATATTTGAAAGATCATTGCAAACCAATTAGACAACTGCAGCACATGAACCCTGCACTGAAGGAGGTAGTGAAAGAAGAATCATAGAAAATCATAAATGCTAACTTCATTTATCCGATATTTGACAGTCAATGGGTGTCTCCCCTTGTCATTTTCCTTAATAAGCATGTCAAGTGGAGAGTCTGTGTGGATTATAGAGAACTCAATAAAGCCACTCAAAAGGACGATTTTCCTTTACCATTTATAGATCAGGTCCTTGACACCCTTTCTAGGAAAATGTTTTTTTCATTTTTAGATGGGTTTAATGGCTACAACCAGATAGAGATTTCCCTAGAGGATCAAGATAAAACAACCTTTACCTTCCCTTGGGGAACTTTCACATACAAAGTACTCCATTTTGGACTCTACAACGTGCCAACAAGGTTTCAGAGGGAAATACTGGGAACTTTTTCTTATTTGTTGAATGATTGCCTTGAAATATTCATGGACCACTTTATACCTTATTGTGATGCTTTTGAAACAGCATTAGCTAATTTAGAAAAAGTGTTGGAACATTTTATACAGACTAATTTTTCTTTGAGCACCGAAAAATGTGACATGATGATGACTGAAGGGATAGTTCTCGGACACTTAATTTATGCTGACAGGATCAAGGTAGACCCTACTAAATTAGAGGTAATTCTGAAAATTCCAACTCCCAAGACACAAAAAGAGGTACGTATTTTCTTGGGACATGTAGGGTAACACACAAGGTTTATAAAGAATTTTTCAAGAATTTCATCACCTTTGTCATCCTTACTTATGACAGATGTGGAATTTGCGTGGACAGGAAAGTGTGAACAGGCCTTTTTGAAGTTGAAATGTTGTGTATCATTAGCTCCTATTTTATGTGGACCCAATTGGGAACTGTCGTTTCACGTAGCTACAGATGCATCTGACATTGCTATGGGTGTTATTTTGGGCTAGCTAGAGGATAGGAAACCTTACACTATTTATTACATAAGCAAGAAATTGACTCCAATTGAGCTTAACTATTCAGTGACCGAGAAAGAATTCCTAGCAGTAGTGCATTCTATCAACACGTTTCAACATTATACTACCGAGTATCAAGTATTTGTACACACTATACACTCTGCCATTCATTTTTTAATGAATAATCCAATTACAAATGGTAGAATTACACATTGGTTATTGTTGTTACAGGAATTTGATATCACAATCTTAGATAAACTTGGAAAAGATAATGTAGTAGCTAACTTTATTTCTAGGTTAACTATTCATGACAATTGCATTCCTAGTGAGGATTATTTTCCTAATGAGTATCTATTTTCTATTTCTACTCACTCACCATGGTTTGCAGAGATAGCCAATTATCTTACTGTAGGAAACTTTCCACAATTCTTATCCTCTAAAGAAAAGAGAAAAATCATACAACATAGTGCTACTTACTCTTGGATAGAGGGGAATCTCTATCACACTAGACCATATTTTCAGATCAGAGGTTGTATTAGGGAAGATGAGATGTTTTACATCCTTAAGGCTTGTCATGAGGAACCTTGTGGAGGGCACTTTGTAGACAAGAGGATAAGATACAAACTCCTCTTGACATGATATTATTGGTCGAAAATATTTTGGGATGCTAAGAAGTTCGTGAAAGGCTGTGATAGCTGCCATAAGATGGGTCAACCGCTAGATGAGATGTCATTATAGCCTCGAATAGTCTTAGAACCATTTTGAGAAATGAGCCTTGGTTTTTATGGGACCAATTAATCCTTCATCTAAACAGAAGTCCTACACCTTGGTCTGCACCAACTATGTCACAAAATGGGCTAAGGAAAAAGAACTAACAAGAGCCAAGGAGCAGGTTGTTTTAGATTTCTTGTTTGAAGACATCATTTTCAGTTTTGGGATACCTAGGGAGATAATGATAGATGGGGGGCCCTAGTTTACATCTCACTTGATCCAAAAGTTGGTTGAAAAATATAAAATACATCATAGGATCACGTCACCTTATCACCCACAAGAAAATGGCCAAGTGGAAAGCACCAATAAAGTCATTGAGGGGATTCTTATTAAAACTGTTGCTAGTCACCAAAGGAATTGGGGATGATAAACTTCTAGAAGTGCATATAGAACTATGTGGATGAAGTAATTCCATTATTCCCTATAGAGTTATAAATCAAGACATTGAGAACAACATTACAAGTAAATTTGGATTTGGATAAAGCGCAAAAGTAAAGGTCGAACCATCTCAATGAATTGGAGGAGAAACGACTGGCTTCTATCCAGCAAACAGAGATTATCTAGCAGCAAAGAGCTAAGTGGCATGACAGGTTTATCAAAAAGAATAAATTTTAGAAATGATATTGGGCTCTCTTATACGATTCGAGATTCGGGGACTTCAAGGGTAAGCCCTTCACCAGATGGCTAGGTCCGTATGAGGTAGATGCAGTCTTTCACATGGGACTGTGAATTTGGTTACCATAGTCAATACAAGGACACCATTGCTTGCTAATGGGGACCATCTTCAGTTATATCATAAACCTGCTTCAAGGGATTCATTTGTTAACATTGTCATGGATTTGGACCTTCAGATTACAAGAGCAGGGGAAAAACCCCCTGTGCTACCAAAATTCTAATTTTTTTCACTAAGTGTAAACGTTAAAAACCAACCTTTGTTAGCAAATGCTACACCTGCTAATATATATATATGTATATGTATATGTATATGTATATGTATATGTATATGTATATGTATATGTATATGTATATGTATATATATATATATATATTATATATATATATATAATATATATTATATATATATAATAGAGAGAGAGAGAGAGAGAGATAAGTAAATAAATAATGAAAGAAATTTAGCTGTGAGAACTTATTTTTCAGGCACAAATGGACAATTTTTGTGACAGTTGAAAACCACTCAATGGTGGCTATTACACACTTTCATTGATACAACATTTTTCATTTGAGGCATATCTTACAATAATCTTGTTACACAAATGATTTTAGTCTTTTTTTTTTTATCTTTTGTGGAAACTAATAATACATTTCTAAAAAGAAATATGTAAGTGGTCTTGGTTGTTACATCTGTAAAAGCTGACAACTTCTAAAAATTATCCAACTAAATTATCTATTGCGATATATAGCGTGCATCACCATGATTCAGGGGAAATTTCCATGACCACTGGAATTAATTTCGCACACCTTGTCACCAATGTCTTTTCTTTACGTCATACCTGGTACGTCATGAAACTGTAATATTGTTGTCCTTTTTTATTTAGTAAGTATGGTAATTTAATGTGATATCCTTTTTATAGCTGAGGATGGTCATTACACTTAAGTCGGGGGGAGGACGAATTGCATCATGGCATGACTTGTGCATGACCTATGAGCATTAAAACTGAAACTAAAGTATGATGATCCTCTAATCATTATAATTTAATTATCGATCAAGCCAAAAAGGGAATTATACTTCAGACCAAACCTTCCATAAATTAGCATTAATGAGGAAATGATATTGCGCAGTACGAACCTTGATTTGAAATCCCTAATTAAACCTCACTGTGTCACCTTACCATTACCCATTACTGAAGCATTACATCCTCATTCAGAACTCTTGGACAGAAGTGAAGGAGAATAGTTTACAGAGCTAGAATAGCTGAGCGTCGTGTCAATTACTTCACAATTTCTCAAAGAGAAGAAAATAGGAGAACAACATTATAATAGCATAGAAATGGGTGGGGCAACAATTTGACATGAACTAGGATCAACTAAGACATTGGGAAACTATACTGAAGAATGCAAAATTTTCAAGGTTTCAGGTTGGTTTGATTTTTTCCAAAGGCTAGAGGGATCAGACAGAGAAATTGCTATGGAATTCACTAAAAATTTGAAGGGGTGTCAAACAGAGGTCAGGGGATTGTAGTTGGAAGTTAGAGAGGAGGTAATTGCTCATGTGACAACATTGCCAAGAGAGGGTAGGAGGTGGTTCAACAAAAAAATCAATGACCCCTCTTTGAAGAAGGATTTTTTGTAAGGGGAAGAATCATTGGTAAAGAAAGGAAGAGGGATTGATAGGCTATCGCTTACCTAGCTGTGGGCAGATGTCACCCTTTACCTCATTAAGTATATCACCTGTGAGGGAAGGGAAACAATTGTATTTCATTATCACTTCCTATTGTTAAATCACCTTCGACATCAATAGATGATAAAAACTCTTGTATTTTCTATTGGAGGATATCAGGAATATGGTTGCAGCCATGAAGATAGGTGCACAACTAAAGAACTGCATCACAAACCATGGTCTCATCAAGATAATTGTGTTAGACACTCTAAGTCATCAGGCTAAGAGCTTAGACAAATTCATGAGGAAGAAGGATAGAACTACTCGAACGAAGCGAGTTGGGACTTCTGAGGAAGCTCTGGTGGAAACCAAGGAGCAGCCCCAACCCCCGAAAGTAAGGGTTGGAAAGAGACTAGTTGACAAGCCAATAGGTGATAAGTGACCAAAGAAGAGATTAAGGGTTAATAGGCACACATAATCCCATCCACATCTAAGAAGAAAAAGGAGGCTACAAGGCGGGAAGATGAAGAGAAGGCTCAGCCAAAGGAACCTCCCTCACTAGGTAAGAACGAAACCCAATTCTTGCTACTTAAAATTGAAATTTTAGAAAGAGAAAATGAAAACGTAAGACAAGATTTAGCATAGGACAAGATAGAATCAAGGGCCTCGGGGTTAAATACTTTGGTTGATGCTGTAAATAGGGACAAGAAGGAAAATTTTCTGGGCTATATTTGCACAACCTGCACTAAAGAATTAATAGTAGTAGGGTATAGAGTCTGTGCAGTGGACACCTTTTCAAAGAAAACAAAAATCGAGTCCTAGGAAGCTAATGCACAAGCACCCATTGAAGACGTTGCTGATGCACAAGAACCTGCAGCTGAAATGGAGCATCCCACAGAACGTAACTTGGAATATGATATGCAAGAACCTTTGGATAACACCGATGATACATAAGAGCCGATAGTGGAAGAAGAAGCTAACCAAAGTGAAAAAGAAGAAGCTAAGACCCAATAACTTGGATGAAACTGTTGTTAGACAAGAACCATTAGTGGAAGGAGAAGATAACTAGGGGAAACAAGAAGCTAATATACAAGAACCTACAGATGACACTGTTGTTACATAAGAACTAGTGGTGGAAGCAGAAGCTAACCAAGGGGAAAAAGGAAAAGTTGATACACAAGAACTTGTGGATGACACTGTTGTTACACAAGAACCAACAGTGGAAACAGAAGATAACAAAGGAGAAAAATAAGTTTTTATACAAGAACCCATTGATTACGCTATTGTTACATAAGAACCAGCAGCTAAAATGGAGCAGGTCCACACTCACGAGGATGTTACACCTTCAACTTTTCGTGCATGTGAGAGAACACAGGGTCTTTATGAAGGATGGTGTTTAGAAAGAATTTTGTTAATACTAGAACTACAAAAATGGAAACAATAGGCACACTCTCTGCAAGAGGGAATGATCTCACTCAAGGCTCATGAGAAAAAGATGAATTCACTCTGAGAGAAGTTTTTAAAGGAAGAATGGGTGTGAGAATGAGAATAATGGATGAATAAAGAAGCTACGAAGAATAAAGATGAACCACTGCAGGTTACAGACCCAATAAACGATAATACAAAGCTTCGTGAGCTTGCCTTGAACCCGTTATGTTGTTGGAGGCCTTCCCCTTCATATCTAGTGTTCCTAAGGGAACGATATTATTTGTTCAAATTAATATTAGTTTTTGAAAATAGACCATATCTGGGTTCTTCTACTCACACGTTTCCAAAAGTTTTTTGTGCTTGTGACTTTGATGAACAAAGCTTACTTTGTGATTTTTTTTACTTAGTATGATGTGTGAATATGTTAGTAAAAAGATGGTGGAAACTATTTTCTTTTTTATGGGGGATTTTTAGTTGTGAGCCTTAATTTCTTTTATGAGGAATCAAATTGAATGGAACTTAGCGATGAAGTCAGCTAAAACTAATGAGGAAAGAGCAACATTATAGATTAGGGAAGAACTAGGAATGTTTGTTGAATTCAGATGTGAGTTAAGATTGTTCCTAAGTATCCCGGACATTAGGGAATAATGATCCACTTATATAAAGAGGATTGTGGGGTTTTTCCTTAATATTTATGCACAAATTAAAAGTTGAAGACTAACAGGGTAGCATAAGTGCACAGAAGGGAGTGGTGCTGGATTACAAGAAGGTGATCCTTTCAGGTTCCAGAATTTTTTGGTTGTTATTACACAAGTACTATAATATGCTCAAGTGGTGAAAACATTGGGAGCCTTCTCGATTGATCTTAGGTTAAGATATCCTTTGATTTGGTTATCGGTGGAGGACTACCAGTCGCATTACCATTTGTGTGATTATGAAGAAGAGACTTGGATGTGACAGTTGATGGCTAGTTAGGGATATAGGTTTGCTGATGAAGACACTGCTGGTGCTTATAATTTTACGGAATTGCATCAAAGATATAGCAGTGGAAAGCAAGGTTTTTCATGAGGACATGCAATTGCTTCAATTGGGGGGATATGTTGGGTGTAGTTTTTGTACCTATTTCCTATACTTTCTTTCCTCGATTTTGACCTTTTTCCCTCCGAACCAACATAACTTTACATGATAACTGCCATTTTCCTTATTGTGAACAACATATTTTTCCATCATGTCATTTTTCCATTTTTCTAGATATAACGATGCAATATTCCATTTTATGGCTAAGTGGGGTAAGCATTGGAGAAGTCTTTTGGATTGTTTCTTCTTTTTCAAGTGTTTCCCGCAACAACGAGGTTATAGAAGGAACAAGTGCATTGATCGATCTAAGAACATGATGAAAGAGATTGTTGTTACACTCTGTGTGTTGTTATCGAACTTGTTGTTACACCATGATGTTGTTACATACCTTGCTATTACATCTTGTTGTTGTTATAGATTACTATTGTTACACCCCGGGTGACATTACAAGGTTGTTGTTATCCAATTTTGTTGTTACATCCCAAGTTCTTGCTTTACCATAGGGCATTGTTACATCGTAGTTGTCAAGATGTCGGTACTATTCCACGCAACAACTATTGGAAGTTAGGAATTTTCTATTTAGAAAGTGACACATCGAAGTGGTTATGATTTTAACCAATGTATTTGAATAGAATTTGTATTTAGGAATTGGCTATAACAATTTTTATTTTATGATCAACATGAGAATCATGAGATTCTCATGAATAATTTGTTCCTAATTTTTGGGTATGTAATTTCTATAAGAGAAACTTAATTCGTCGAGCAAAGGGGATGGCATAGAGAATACTCTTATTTTGATCCTATAACTTTTAATTATTCTTAATATCAAAGACATTGTTGTGATGTTGTTGTTGTTTCCAAGTTTAATTCTTAACTAATATCGTGTTCATTCCTACACCTCTGCTAGGGAGGAAGGGCCCTCATCTTTAGCAAGGACTGTAGTGGTAGAGTCGGTGTATATTATTGTCCCTTTCTTTTATTATTTGTATGGTTTATGCTGTCGTTGTATAATATGTAGAATATATCTACTTCAATTCCATATTTATGATATGTTGTTACACAAATTTGGTTCGCAGTATGGTAGTTAACCAGCTGGTGTAGTTATCCGTATAGTGTGTGGTGCACCTTTGTTCTAGTAAATGTGAAGTTTGATTCCATTCCTATACATTTTTTTTTTATTTCTACATGAATGTTAGTTTCTATAATTGATTCAACAACATTCTTTATTGTTTTCTATTTTCACTCTTGGTTGTAGTGTATTGGAATAGATAGTGCAGACTCCATTGAAATAACAGACCTACACTGGGTTGAAAATTAATTGGCTTCAGTCTTGGTCAATTAAGATTTATTAAAACAAGACTACAATGAGCTCGTACGAACCATCACCATCCAACACTTTGGCAACCATACTTGACTCAGTCACAAGACTCATCACAAGTTGCCTCTACCCTCTTCGTCGCATGAATGCTCTAATAGGTTTCACATGTCTTCCTTCAAAAGTGACCATGGCCTTTTTGTTCTAATATGTACAACGTCCCCACCAAATCAACAACAAAATGTCCTCATGTCACATTAGCAAGTCCATCCTACCAACATCCTTACCTTGGCACTTCTCCTTGAAGTGAATATATGACATCTCTACAAGTTCTTTCTCTTGATGCCTCTGCACCAAGTCTTCCATGCGCACTTCTTATTTCAATTCGATGCCCACGACTTCGATTGCCCTACTCACCCACTTCAGCAAATGTAATTTAACTTTAGTCATTGCATCCCTGCTTTTGTTGAGGTTGGCACCCTTAGCTGCACTACCCTCATATCATATCACAAGTCCCTTCCATCATTGTTACCTCCCCCACTAAAGGTTTTCAGAATACTTCTCCTTAGCACAAACGAAGCTCCAATGATGAAGTCCACCCAAATCATGTGTATTAAGTCTCCTTCACTTGGGTTCACTGTGCCCTTCCTTTGTTATTTCCATGAGTCGTGTTGGGAACTTAGCTAATTCTTCATTTGGCTAAGCATGACTCAACCATCACAAATTTCATTACCTTCCACCCTTGCCACAAGTATTTGCACCTTCTTCCTCAAGGTCACAAACTGCGCCAACAAGTCTTTCAATAACCAATTTTCCTTTCTTCCCAACTACAAAAGGTTTCATTGTAACCTTCCATCAAAATAATCTCCATCACATTAGTAAGCAAATACTTCCTTTTCCTATTTCTGCATATGGCCCATGTTCTAAAAGATTCAATGAAACACAAGTTACAACAATACTTACATTTTCATCAGGTCTCTCCATGTGAGTGCCCCCTTCCTTCAATATATGCATTATGCATGAATCCGATTCAACTAGGGCAAGAAATGTCACACCAATTTCATCCTCTTCCTTAGACACATCTGAAACACATTCTTCTTCATATATCACAGCTTCCTCTTCATCGCAATCGGAAGCTTCATCCTACTCCACTGCCCATCCAAGTCGAAGAAGCTCTCCTTCAACTTCATCCTCCACAAATTGAAGTTAATCTTGAATCTTTGGTTTCTCTTCTTTAATGCATTTCAAAATGTAAAAGGTCTGCAAAATTCTCCCATGGCACTCTAGCCAACTTGCCATCGTTTATCTTTCATATTAGCCCTTACTTGCTACCTTTCCCCTACGAAACTATGTCACACTGCGACAAACTATTCATGCCAGCTTGACCCTTCCTGAACCAAGCTCTGATACCATCTACCATGGCTCCAACAGTCTAGGCACCTGCCCAACCCAACCTGTCAGTGACTTTTGCAACACCAACTAACTTTTTTGCTTTACACTACTTGAATTTTCAAAATACGCTTACTACCAACACTCAATTTTATTTTATGTTCAAGTGTTCTTCATTTAATTATGCAACAGAATTAATATTAACTTCGTTTAACATTCAATGTGTGATAACCATATATGTACAAAAAAACAATAGTTTCATGTCATACAATAAGAACATTTATAAAGGCGAAGGGAAACTCCCAACAATTTTCCAACTATAAAACTTCTGCAATTATGTTACAAAGTTATAATTTACAGTGTTGTGATAGTTTCTTGGTTGCACCAGCAACTCATCCTCCAGTTATACCCAAATTGTGCAGCTCGTCGCTACTCAGGGCGACTTCTTCCAAATTGTCCAGCTTGTCCACAGCTCCAGAATGACCTATGCTTAGTTGTGCATCCTATCCTAAATTTCGGTGTGAATTCTGCTCAATCATGCAGCCTGTCCACACTCCTACATAAGTCATGCAACCCGTAGTGTGACCAACCCAGAAACACCGAATTCTTCCTAGAGATAAAGACTAGCTTATTCAAAGTTCTACAGGATCGCTAGGCGAGCCTCGCCTTATCTGTCCCCTTCACTATCCATTTCGTTGCCCTTGGTGTGAATTCCTATTTACTGCAATTTTCTCTTGTTCGAACTTGCTTGCTGATTATGCCCTTGATTGAATGACCCTTCATCAATATATACACTTCCATCCCCACGGTTGATGCCCCTTTGTTCAACTCGAGTCGACATTCCATGTGGTGAACGCCCCGACCAACCTATCGTTACGTTGGTTAATGCCCGTTCCACTGGTGTGCACGCCCTGGGCAGACCTACCTGTGGGCAATCGAGCACTCCTTGTGGGTGGGTGTGCCTTGCCTTAGTTTACACGCTAACTTCCTCTGCTCGTCACTTCAACTATACATCATTGTTGTTGTTCATCCCTTGCTCCGCACATCATTCCACGCTACCACTCGTTCAACGCTTAGCCGTCACGACTCGTCCATGTCACCCTTTCCCAAGCAGCCCATAGTGCTGATGTGCCCATGGTGTGAGAAAATTCAACGTGCATGGGTCCACCAACTTGTTCGTCGCCTATAAGTCATGTGTGTGGGCAGTCTCCAACTTAGTTTGGTTAAACATGTCCTCTATGCTTGACTCAGTCATTCAGTTAAACGTGCACACTATGCCTAACTCACCCATTCGGTTTTCCGCCTCTTCACATGCTCGTGGGTGGTCACGGGTGCCCATTGGCCATAGTGCCAACTCGAGGCCCCGAGAACTGGGGCATAGAGAGGAATCACAATAATCACAATTTTAATTATTACGAGGTATGGAATATTGCCACTCGAGGAGAAATCATATCAAAAGGTTGATACGATTGGACATGAAAACATATGAGTGTGAAGTCAACATCTAAGTCAAGCAATGAACCGTGTCCATCCAAATAAATTATATCCAAGTTAATCGAAGAACCGTGTCCATTCAAATAAATTATTTATAAATTATAAGGTTATTTAAACTTTCTTTTAATTTTATTTTTATTTTATTTGATTAAGTCAATATCCTTTCTCCCATCATCGAATTGTTCATTTAAATTAAAATTATCTTAGTTTTTTATTCATTCATTTTACTTTCGTTAAATTTACTTCGTGAACATCCACTTTAGTAAATCAAATTTTAAATTTTACTTTCAATAAAAATAATTTCAAATATTTTTTAAGTTTAATATTTATTTATACACAGTTATATTGTAATTGGTTTCAATTAAAATTTTAATTTGTTTCAATTTGTTTGACCACTTTTTGAAAAACATTTATTTTTATTTAAATAAATTAATATAGAGATTTAAATTAAGTTTAAATTTTTTGAAAACATTTCAGTTTACTTTTAATTTAAAATAAATTTAAAATATTAGAGATTGTAATTAAGTTATAAATTTTTAAATATAAATTTTTATTTCTTTATTAGTTGATATATAAGAATTAACCATTTTTATCTGGTTTTAAATAAATTCTTTTGGAAAAAATAAAAATAAAAATAAATCTCATTACTAAATGTCTTGAGAATCGATTATCATTAATAATAATATAGTTGAGAATCTATTATTTTTAATAGATGCATAATAGGCATGATCTTAGGGGATGCACACAATTACAAAGCGCTTTTGACACATTGTGACCCTTCGAATATGTGACACTAATATGTTTTGTAATTTCCCTAGAGTAACACAATTTTAATCTACCTAAACAATGCCTCACAATAACTCACTTGTTGATATGTTCTATATAATTTTATAGCATAATCTCGTAACTTCTCCAACATATAACTTAAGTTTACATATCGTTACTAACAATAAAACATTTTTTTCAAAACAACATGCAGTGTAATCATAAATCCACAACAATACATAAAAACCCATTTTATTAAAAACATCACACTTTCATATGAAGTGGCTCTCCAACTTTCAACTTTCTTATAATAGTAAAATTTAAATCAAATGGGTAGCCCCAACCCTTCAACTTGGCTCCCTTATCATACATGAAAATATCACAAAATTACAATACCATTCGAATATCACCAAAATTCATTCTTTGGAGTAGTCACCAAATTCTCCAACCCACAGCTCTAACCCATAGCTCTAGATCACCAAATTTCATACAAACCTAACTCTTGGTTTGTTCGTGTGATCTGTCTTACCATATACACTTAAAATCCTTCACGGCTCACTCAAACTCTATCATAAATTCCCAAACTTTGGTTCTACTTGCTCATCTTGTTGTCTTCTAACTTTTGTTCGTTTCCTCCAAACAATTGCACTTTTTTCCTATTCATATATTGCGACAAAGGTAGGTGAGCCATCATGTTGATTCACTTGTGTGCCCTTTAACTTACCCAAACATTGATTCGCGTGTCATCTCGCTCACATAAATCCAATTCACTCTTCAATATTATTCCACTAACACATCTTATCCATCGCACACAGTGTTGCTCGATTTGGGAGAACACCCTTGTTGCACCTAATTCATATTCCACCAAGTCGATATTGCCAAGTTGTGGACCCACATGCCATGTGGTGTTCTCATCGCACATTAGTTCATCTAATAAAAAAACCCCTCATTTGGTTGCTTGCACCCAAACTCGACCCAACCTACAACATCCTGAGGTTCCTACCCGATGTGCGACGCGGTTGGGCGTCGGGCGACCCGGGCAAGTGACGAGTTGGAGCGAACAGGCGGTTGTGCGATGGGTGCGACACAGAAGTGTGACAGACTTGCACGATATGCGACGAAAGGCTTGTGACGAAGCAAAGGACAAATGAAATGCGATGGAAGTTTATACCCCATTTGAGTGTGGAACGATATGGTTGAAGGTCGACTTGCGATGGAGGGTGGGCCAACATATCCATGGAGCGTTTGGCGTTGGAGAGGGGTGTGTAAACGAAGGTTGGGTGGTTGGCTGGGCAAGCCCCACCCACATTTGCGATGGATATATATGGGAGCGTTGAACGCTTGGTTCAACATCATCATTCGATCATTCACACATAACATCTTTGCACAAGGTAGTGCACAGTTCTTGTGTGCAGAAAGGACAAGAGGAAGAGCGCATAGCTCATGCGCTAAGTCTTGGTTTAGCCACATGGGGATAGCTTTTACTTGGAGTTGGGTGAAGGCGTTGGGCAAGGTCTGCCCAGTGGTCGATGTAGTGCCATTTGTGCCAATTCTCGGCGTGGGTGTCTTGGTGGCTTGGGTGAGCGCCCGCCCATCGTGCAAGGGTGCACGAAGGTGAAACAAAGGAAGGCAACCGAGTTTTGCCTTGATTGTAAAATTAACTAAGTATGGGACTTAGACTTGCCAAGCATACTTGTACATTGTAAACTGATATATAATATATTGTTGGGCAGACTCATTGTTCAGGGAGTTTCCCCTCCCTTTATACTATGCAATTGTGTTCTCGTTTATAATTCTTGTTGATAATGAATGTGTATGGGTGTTCATTGGTATAAAGGTTAACATAATAATACTTGGTTGAGAATCACAAGCTAAGTAGGAATAAGTGGATAGGTGTAGTCCATGAGCATAAGTATTGGTGAAAAGAAAGTGTTCGATGGTGCCACACGTCGCCGGCACGGTTGAAAGACTACCGTAGGCTTGGGGGCCTGACAGTTGGTATCAGAGCAGGTGAAGCTTGCGGATGAAGTGCTGATACCACTACACTATCGTGAGTTGGTATCAAAGCTGTTGAACAGGTTCGGGTGTTGAAGCATTGAAGCTGATATCCGGGTTGGTGAAGAAGTGACTGTGGTGACAGGTACTTGCAGGGGAAAGAAGTTGGTGGAACACTTCCTAATAAGTGTTGCATCAAGGACTTGGGTTGCAGGTGAAGCTTTTGTATGGTCGAGACTAGACTGCAAAGAAGGAAAAGGCTATTAGTGATGGCCGAATCCCAGGCTAGGTCTAGTGTGCAGGATGCTACTATAACACTTATGGAGAAAGTGTTGGTGAGAATGGAGGCTATGGAGACTTCTTGGGAGAAGAAGATGTACTTGTTCGCTAAGGGACAACAGGCCAATTCGAAGTTGAAGGAAGAACTCGATGAGCTCCGGACACAACATGAGTACACTAATCTTATGTGTACACAACTTGAAGTAAGGATAAAGGAGGTTGAAGAAGCAAGGGACCAGGGTCTTGCAAAGATCGTGGAATTGAAGAAATATCTTGATGAAGCCAGAGATGAGATCATGGTGTTGAAAAAGGCCGTGAGGCATGGCTCAGGTGGAGGAGTGCCTCATGTGAAATTCAAGGAACCAGAATCTTTCGATGGTACAAGGAGTGCAAAGACTCTTGGCAACTTTCTATGGGACATGGAACAATACTTGGAACAGTTGGGTCTATCTGATGATGAGACAAAGGTCAATGTAGCTGCTCAGTTCTTAACAAAGGATGCTAAGATGTGGTGGCGAAGGAGGATGGACCAACTTGCCAGTGGCAATGCTAGTGACATCACTTCGTGGGATGAAATGAAAGGAGCTTTGCAGGCCCATTTCAGTCCTCAAGATGAAACATGGGAAGCAAGGATGAAGATAAAATTCATAAAGCAGATAGGGAACCTTTAGACATATCAACGGGAGTTTGCAAGTGCAGTCGTAGAACTTCCTGACATGGCGGAGAAGGACAAGGTGTTCAATTTCATTATTGGGTTGAAGCCTTGGGAATGCAATGAAGTGAAGAGACAAAGGATTAGAACACTTGAAGAGGCTTTTGCTGCTGTGGACAGGTTGGTGGAGCATTATGATGAGACTTCTGATGATAGGAAGAAGAAGTCTGACAAGCCAAAAGATAGGAAGAAAGATGATGCTTCAAAATCTGATCACAGTTTGAAGACGAAGAAAGTCTTGAAGTGTTGGATATGTGCTGGACCACATACGGTGAAGAATTGTCCTTCTAAACTGAAAGTGGCTGCGATTGCACAATCTAATGCGAAGGATGAAGGAGCTTATGTGGGGATGATGCATATACTTGGTGTTGCTGCTGCTACAGAGGTGATCTCTCGGAAGGATCTTGAGAGGAATAAGTTGGAGTATGTTCGGATGAAAGTTGGGGATGCTAATATACTCACTATGGTGGATAGTGGGGCTTCTCACAACTTCATGGGAGAAGATACTGCGAGAAGGATTGGGCTGAAATTTGTACCGATCAAGGCACAAATGAAGACAGTGAATTCTCCTCCGGATGAAGTTCTTGGTGTAGTTGAAAAGGTGGACACAACACTTAGTGAATGGACAGGGAAGGTTGACTTCACTATAGTGCAGATAGATGACTATGAGGCTGTGTTGGGGATGGACTTCATGAAACAGTTTGATGCTATGATTGTTCCACATTTGAAGAAGTTGTACATTTACGATGGAAGGGAATATGTACCCATTGGTGTGCCTACCATTGGAGTAACAAGATCTGATTGTAAGTTTGCAGTGATGCAAATGGAGGATGAGAAGCGGATGAGTGACATGAGTAAGCGGTTGTCCATGGTTGAGGAAAAGCTTACCGAGTAGTAATTGGTCATCAAGACTCTTTCAGATAGTATCTTGGATTTGTCAAGAAGACTACAAGTGGTCAAGGATGATGATGATGATGATGAAGCATATGTGAGGCCAGATGTCCGAAAGGAGGATCGGGTCACTTATCTACAGAGGAAGGAGGTTGAGGATCCTAATAGATGGATTGAGTTGATTAGTGAGGGTGAGCCTTCAGGCTCTACTCCCTCCACATCTTCTTAGATGGACAAGAAGATGGGTCTCATTGTTAGCTGCTCATGGCAGTGAGTCCTTAAAGCAAATTGAGCAGGTATGACAGATGGTGCAAGGATGGCTTGGCATTAAGCATCATGACATGTTGCAGATGAGATGAGGACTACTTCATGGACCTGGGAATGGTTTACACTTGTATGGAGATAGATTCTTGACGAGTTCAGGATGTGGCAGGATGTTTTGAGAAACAACTGATGGTGATATGAGGATGTTCACTCTCACGATTTGGGCGTGATGGTTGGATTAGCTACCCAACTAGTTGAGACATGGGGTCCGAAAGTGTACAAAGATGTGTTAGCATTGTGTTGGAGTATCATGGCAGCAGTTCACATGATGAGGACGACACATGATGAGATCAACATGATATGTTGCAGTGGGCATGTAGCTTGAGATGGAGGGGCCAGCCTTCCACGATGGAGAGCATCATGTAGAGATTGTGACAGGGTGGTCGATGATCATGGATTGAGAGGATATCTGATGTATGACATACAGATGGGATGTGTACCTTGGTATGGTGATCTTGGTGACAGATGGTTGCCGAGGCGAGACATGGTCGAGATGGAGTTCTACATATGTTGCAGGGATGTTTGTAGTATGTGGAGGAGTTGACATCATGGATATTGATGATCTTGGTGGATGGATACTAGGATGGTATGTTGTCAAGGATGACAACGATTTCAGGTGGAGGAGGATGTAACGTCCTGAGGTTCCTACCCGATGTGCGACGCGATTGGGCGTCGGGTGACCCGGGCGCGTGCATGGGCGAGCGACAATTTGGAGAGCACGGGCAGTTGTGCGACGGGTGCAACATACTTGCAATGATATGTGACGAAACAAGTGACAAATGAAACACGATGGAAGTTTATACCTCGTTTGAGCATGGAATGATATGTTTGAAGGCCGACTTGCGATGGAGGGTGGGCCGACATATCCATGGAGCATTTGGCATTGGAGAGGGGTGTGAAAACGAAGGTTGGGTGGTCGGTTGGGCAAGCCCCACCCACATTTGCGATGGATATATATGGGAGCATTGAACGCTTGGTTCAACATCATCATTCGATCATTCACACATGACATCTTCACACAAGGTAGTGCGCCATTCTTGTGTGTAGAAAGGACAAGAGGAAGAGCGCATAGCTCATGCGCTAAGTCTTGGTTTAGCCACATGGTGATAGCTCGTACTTGGAGTTGGTTGAAGGCATTGGGCAAGGTGTGCCCGGTGGTCGCTGTAGTGTCGTTTGTGCCAAGTCTTGGCGTGGGTGTCTTGGTGGCTCGGGTGAGCGCCCGCCCATCGTGCAAGGGTGCACGGAGGTGAAATGAAGGAAGGCAACCGAGTTTTTCCTTGATTGTAAAATTAACTAAGTATCGGACTTAGATTTTCCAAGCATACTTGTACATTGTAAACTAATATATAATATATTGTTGGGCAGATTCGTTGTTCAGGGAGTTGCCCCACCCTTTATACTGTGCAATTGTGTTCTCGCTTATAATTGCTGTTGATAATGAATGTGTATGGGTGTTCATTGGTATAAAGGTTAACATAATAATACTTGGTTGAGAATCACAAGCTAAGTAGGAATAAGTGGATAGGCGTAGTCCATGAGCACAAGTATTGGTGAAAAGAAAGTGTTTGATGGTGCCGCACCTCGCCGTCACGGGTGAAAGACTACCATAGGCTTGGGGGCGTGACACAACCTCTACCTATGCATGCACTTGTCTTAGTAATCAAGGTTTCACTCCAACTAGTTCCATAACCCACTACAAGTGACTTGTCCTCGTCTTCTTGTGTTTTCCTTAGTCGACATGGACCACTCCATCACCCAATACATGAGAATTTTGAAAAAAAAATAAATACTAGTTGATGTGTATAATAATAATGATATTCCTAAATATTCTCTCATAATAATTGAAGCGGTTAGATTTCAATTGTGAGACTAACATATCATAACCTCCATCCTGTTGCACTCGCCCTAAGTCCTTATGTATTCTCAATTTTATTCAAAGTAACCACATTTTTTAGTCATGCAGATCTAATCCCCCTCCATACGATGCAATACGTGGTGCATTTCACTTTTTGCATGAAGTTGCACAAAGTTGACGTCATTTTTGGCACTGTTTTATTATACTTAGTGGAAATGGAAAACCAATTGTTATCACTCAGGTTGTTCCCTAGCTCCAGGAGGGAATACGGCCGAGATAACCACTAACCAATCTTTCAGCTGCAGATCCTAGCCAATCTGCAACCAGAGAGGGCTCTCTCTTTGTGATTTAGATTTGTTTGATTGTATATTAGGCTAGTTATTAAATACCAGTTTTGTTTGGTGTTTGGAAGATGACATTCAGTAGAATAAAGCAGTAAGTTGAGAGAAGTTCAGACCATTAGGTTGATGGAGTCTAATGGAAATGAACCTCTGGGTATGGTTTCTTTGGCAAGTAGGAAAATTACAGAGCCAGATAATTAAACATAGAATGATTTCTAAAGCTGAAGTAAGATGAAATGAAGTCAAAAATGAAAGGCAATCAAGAATCTTTCATTATGTTAACAGAGGGAAATTGTATAAACATTATCAGGGAGCAGTTAAGAATTCCTTGATGATACTTACAGTGAAAGAACCAAGGAGACAAGAGCAATCAAGAATTATTGCCTATGCTAGTCCTATGAAAAACATAGAAAATTACAGGAATTGAACACAGAGTACAACAAAGTAAATTTTGGGTTATCCTTCTTTCCTGTAACTTAGAGCATGACATTTAGATGATAAACAAGACACAAATACAGTAATATAAGAGTAAAGAAGACTTATTGATCCATGTATTAACACGAGAATTCTACAATATATCCTTTTGCCATTGATTCCACAACCAGGAAGTTCACGAACAAAGCATTCCAGCAAATTTTATTCCTGAAGAGTTCTCAGAAAACGTACAACGCAGATCCAGAATGATATTCACTAGTCAACAATAATACATCTGTTTAGCAAGTATTTATAGAAGTTTACAAAATATCCTGTAGGAAAATATGTGGACATAAATTTATCCATCTACTATGGCAGAAGCAATAACTAATATGGGAAAAACCGCGCAGGAATAAATGAGGAAATAAATGTGCTTTACTGGCTGTTGTAGGTGTCCTGCTTGTTGTTGACTTTCTCACTCTGATAGTCGGTTGATGACCGCTTTCCTGATGTGTTGTCCTATAGTGTTGTCCTTTGCCACCTGTGTCTGAACCTGTTTTATCCTTTGGTGCGAATCTTCTCCTCAGCTAATTTGATTTTTCCTAACATTTCATTTCAAATGTAATGCCAATACTTTTCTAAAAAAAAGGAGAACTCAGCTTATTTTGGCAAGACTTCAAGCATGCTCTGCCACCATTGATCCGTTGGTAATTGATGCTTTCTTAATTTAAGCAATGTCTCATCGGCTTCAGTGTACCTGTAATAATTGGGCCAGACTTGAAAGAGATGTGCTACCTCATGCTCAATAAAAAATAAATCTTCCAGTTTATTATATAAACTTTGCCCTGTGGGAGGGACTGTCTCTTCTATGCTGCTTGATGAAGCTGTAATCTGATTTTGTACATAGGTTTTTAGCCTATGAGCATATTGTTCTTGCTTTAACAGCTTCCCACTGCTAGTGACTAGGCTGGGTAGACCTTTGCTTTGAAACATTGCAAATTTATGTTTGAAGGCTTCTATATTTGCCTGCATTTCCTGGCATTTTCTTTCTATTGTCTGCACAAAATTTCTCATAGTTAGCACCTTTTTAACTCTCAAAATAGTTTATGTTCTGTTATGAATGTCCAGGGATGCTAACTGTTCACCGGTATGAGTATTCAAAAAATGGATCATCTGGTTCGCCTGCTCAGGTTTATTGGCCAATAATACCCTGGCCTTTTGAGTTTCATACTGAGCCACTCCTATCAACTCTATCTGATCAAAAATAGTTTGTATTGCTATCCACTGATCAGCAATAGCTTGGCCAATCTTATCCCACAAAATTGTTCTTATTTCTGTCAGGGTTCTATGGAGAGTGAGGTCCTTCTCCAAGGCCTTTATTTTGTTCTCTAAAGCCTTTACTTCCCTGGTTTTCTCTGCTACAGTCATCTTTGACTTATCATAACTAGCCTCAATTTTGGCTAGTTTTTCCTTAGTCTCCTTGAGCTCTGCCATCTGGGTCTCCAAGGCCTTTATCTCTTTCATCATTTCCTCCATGCTTATACTTGCCTCTTGCAATGCACTTGCTGTAGCTGCTGTTGAAGTTGAGGCACCTGCTATTGATGCTGGATCCAAGGGGGTGATGTTGTAGTGACTACTGGAGGAGGAGCTGTGATAATTGGAGCTGTTTGGGATGGCTGAGAGGCCAACTCTAGCTTTTTTCCTTGTAGAGCTTGTTCCAAGGCCTTTTCTGTGTCCAACAGTCTTTGGTTCATCCTCATTAGTAAGCTGACCACATCCTCCTCTTCAATTTGTTATGCCACCTCTGTAGTTTGAGGATGTATGGTAGCTGGCAGCGTCAATTGTCTTCTCAAAGCTGCTATGTCTTCCTCCTTTTTCCTTATCAAGGCCTGTGTGCCTTTAGGATCCTTGGGGTCATGTCCCAATTCTATTATGATTTCTTCCAAGGATTTTATCCTATTATCCTTGGCCAATGAGGAGGCTTTCTCCAGCTCTAGTTGGGCAGAAGTGTTATACAAAGAATTTTGTAATCTATGGGCCACTAGAGCCTTATTTGCTAAGGTGGAGTATACCATTTCTCCAGCCTGTTTATGCAACTCAATCTGGTCTATTGGATGGGTGTCTTTAGCAAGAACTTCCAGATTGGTTCTGATATAATCTGCCGCTGACTATGGCTGCTATATAGTGGGTTTGAAGTGACTAAGAGTCATCTTCCCTGCTTGCATGTCATAGGCTGCCATCAGCCTTTGTTGATTTGTTGGAGCCATTTTTAATAATTGATTATAAAGCTGAAATCTCACTGGTTCATTTCTAGCTTTGGTTTCAGTGAATGCTCGTTTGATATCCAAGCCCTGCTGGGTCTGCTGGTTGGAGGATGAAACATCCCCACCTGGCTGTCTCTCTTTCTCCTGCTGAAAGGAGCTGGCTGATGTTTCCAAAGCAGGAGGGATCTATTGTTCAGAAGTTCCCTCACCCCTGATATTGCCTGTGGTTTCTTCAATAAATTCCTCCTTGGAATAGGGGTTTAGCCTCTATCTCTTTTCCCCTTGTTGAGCTGTAGGTGTCCTTGTGGATGTATCTTCAAATCTGTCCCTCTTTTTAGCTCCTTCTTCATTGTGAGGGGTTTGCAGCACAGGGACTCCAGGTGCCGTCATTTGGGTTGAAGGGCCTTGTTCTTGACCCTTTTCCTGATTTGTGGATGGCTACTCTGCCATTGTACTCTGTTGTTCTGAATGCTCAATTTCCTTGCCTTTCCCTGCAGGTGGAATGGCTTCTTTAGCCGGCTGTTGTGGAGATGTAGCAGCTGATGTGATTGCTACAATATATTGAGGCTGTGTGAAGGGGACCTGTGCAAAATAATCTAGGTCAATTCTTTTCTCATATTCTTTCATATCTTTTTCTAATCTTTCTTCTTCAGTAAGCTCTTCATCATCTAATGTTCCCTTTACCCATTCTTGTCGATTAGCATATTGTTCAATGTGGGGGATTGGCTGGTGCACATATCCTGAAAGCCTGTGTTTGATTCTTCTCAGGCTTATGAAATTTTCAGGGTCATATGGTGCCCAAAAGAAGCTTTGTTTCAACATGATCTGTTCGCTTAGCATATTGTCTTCCTCCTTCCAGGCTTCTTCCCCTTTATTGAAAACAAAAGGACCCAATTGATGTCTGATTTTGAGTTGTTCTTTCTTCTTTTTTCCATGGAAATGAGTCAAACCTGCACTACTAAATTGCCTAAAATATTCCAAGGCAAAAAGTCTCATGGGGACATATCTTGGCAGCTTATAGGGAGGCAACTCACAACCATAAATTCTGATCACTGTGTGGTTTTGGTAGAAGTACCAATCACCAATGTTGTAGCCCTTTGAAAGATGTTAGATTCTTTGTATTTCAGCAGTGAGCCTACCAGGAGGAGTCATCATCAATAGGCAAGTGGCTGGGTAGATGAACATATCAACAAACTCACAATATGTGTAGGGAGAGAGGTGGACTTCATGAAAGACTGAGGTCCAGAAGATAACAGATCTTCTCTCTCCTGTTGAGTCAAGTCTTTTGAGAGGAACTTTGAAACTATCAGGGTGATAGTACAGCAGCAGATGGTAAATGTAGGAGGTATACTTAAACACTCTTTCTCTCTCCATCATTATGAATTGCTCATGTATTTTGTTTGCTATGAAGGTGGCATAGTCATACATGAAAACAGGGGGCTGTCCTGGAGTGAACATGGTTAATAGCAGAAACACAGTTTCATCCACAAATTCTCTGATTTTGCATCCTAGAATGTAGGAAATCATATCTACCAGGAGCTTTCCTGTTTCATTGAACGAGACTTGATGATAGGGTGGAGGATGATTGGCCTGGCACTATGGCTACATGAACAACTGACCTACCCTTGATATTTCTGAACTAGAGAGCTTTGCACCCTTATCAAGCAGGAGCTTCATTGTAAGAGGAACCAGAGGCTGTGGTGGCTCAAAGTTCAGCATTTCATTTATGGATTGAGGAGTAATGTAGAACAGTACAGACCCATCTGGAGTGAGGATTGCTCTCTAAGTGGGGTCATAGTTTGCATGACATAGGTGAATGAAGTTAGGCAGCACATTGACTAATGGGAGGTAGTAGATGGGCATACTAGATTCCCAGATTCCCAGGATATCAGTGTTATTTCTATGATTGTTTCTGAATTGACACACGATTTTGAGGTGAGACTTGAGGCCCATCTATCCTTGATCTGGAAGTCCCTGTCTGCCAAAGGTAACCACTATAAGTCCATGTGTGGAGCATTCAAAGGAGCAATGTTGAGAGCCACTGGAGCCTCCATGCTTCAACTGTTTGTGTTTTGATTGTAGCAACAACAGGAAATAGGACTCTGGCTGTGAGGCTTTTGTCAGGTTCTTTGGAGACTGAGTTTTATCTCGAACTGACCTTACTGTATAAAATTTATGGTTTAGACCAAATGTTGCAGAGTCTAGCAAGGTATTTTACATGAATTTGTTGGATTGCAAGCTCTGTGAGCGGAATGCAGAGGAAATGGGCTTGAATCTTGATCGAAGAAGCGACAGTTTGCAGAGGGAAGTGGAAGTTGAGGAACTCCCTTTAGAAAATGGGCTAAAATAGAAGAAACAGCATGCTTGACAACTTTACTTCAACATTTGGGCAGTTTTGGAGTCTCTGCAGGCGAAAATGGGCTCGAAGTGTATTCTAATGGCCAACTTGTAGAGGAGATGAGGTTGAATTTGCAGGTTTGCTTTGAATCAACAGCTCAGATAGTGCATACAAGGTGGTAAGTGATAGACAGAAGCACTTTTGGAGTTGAATTATAGGTTTTTAGGCAAATTTAACAGTGAATTATGGAAAAAACAGGGTTTTCATGCAAAAAATGGGTAAATACGTGTTTTTATGGTGCAGAGGATAGCTAGCAAGGGTGACTCAAGTTGTGGAGTCGAGCTACGAAGCGTATTTGCAGGTTGGTGGACTGTGCAACTTCCGGAGGCGGATTTGTCGTAAAATCGCATGAACGTTCTTCGCAGGCGCAACAAATAGAAATAAATGAAAATAGTCATTTTCACGACTTTTTAATGAATTTTGGACATTTTAGCGCTTTTGGCGCTTTTTAATGATGACGTCATCATGACATTTTTTGTCACGTAGTGGGTACGGTGGATGACATGGCAGCTGACATGTATGATGATGTGGCTCATGACACGGTGGCGGGGTGGTGATGTCAGTAGATGATGTGGCGCAGGTGCAGGGCAGTGGCGGGAGACGTGGATGCAACGTCATGCGGTGACGTGGGCGGAAGGACAGAAAGTGGTAAGCAGTTTCCATCGGATTGCCTTTGGTACGGGGGCGATATCTGTCAGAGGCGGCCCGATGCAATCAAAGGGCGACAGGTGTCCCAATGTACAACGGTGAAACCGTCGACCATCGGGTACTAACGTCCCATCGTCGGGGCGCGTCCGATATTGATTAGGACCGTCAGATCTGGGAGGGGCAATTCGACGGAGGATGGGAGGGCGATTAGACCAGGATTTAACAGAGGAGCGCGTATGATAAACCTTAGTTTTTCTAAGGTTTCGGGCGGGTTTCAAACTTTGGGTTATGGGTTTTATGTTTGGTGTCGGGGTTATGGTATGGTTTAGGGAGGGTAAGCATGGTTATTTATTTAACTTGGTGCTGAATAAACCCCAAGGTCTAATGACCGCAAAAGGGTTAATATAAAGTCCCAAATGGACTTAATATTTCCCGAACTTGTGTTATATCGCTATAGTTGCCAATGGGTAGGGATATTTATATTTTTTGGGTTTTAATATAGTTTTTATAAAATAGGGGTGGGAAAGATGATTGAGGGAGCTAAATAATAAAGTTAAATGTTAATATGACTTTATGGAATGAGACTTTATGTACAAATGCTAAGTTTGTAAAGTGAAAGCTTAGAAATAAGAAAATGAAAGGAGTATGGAATGATGATTTTTACACAAGAAATGTGGCTTCTTTTCCTTAAGTAAACTCAAAGTTTGACTTAGCATTTCTCACAGAATGAAGTGAAGCAGGACTATTGGGCATATTCCAAGGTCCTTGAGGGGATGTTAGTGAATGATTTCTGGGGGAATGAAAGGGGAAGTTAGTCATGCTCCCACTGTTGTACCACCATACAACTGCCATGGTACTTGTGTCATTGATGAGATGAGTTTTTCTTGACAAGACAAAAAGTGATCACAAACTTGCTTCTGCAACCTCAAACTACCTACTCAGCCTAATACACCTAACATTTTTTCTTCCTTTTGATTGGGTGCATTAAGACTAGCAAACCCTGCTTTTCCTTTTTTTCTTTTGACTATCCTCCTATCTAAAACTATCCTTATTTCAACCAAGGGCTCAGATTGAGCAGTTGGGCCCTTTATTTCTCTGTCTAATCTAGTGATCTGCCAAGCTTGAACTGTTTGAGCAAATCTTATTCTCTATTCTGAAACAAGAAATTTAAACATGAACTAGCCAGGATTGCACTGTCTAGCTATTCATCAACTGTAAGAAAATCAGTAATTTCACTTCCTTGTTTGGATGTGTCATCAAGCCATTTTCCCGGTCTTCCCTTGGAATTGATTTCTTTTCTTTTTATCTGAATCTTGATTGTTGATAATATGGAACCTTTGCAGCATGGAAAGGATGATCATATTTGGCATTTCCACAGTCAATCATGAAAAATGACTCCTATTGGTATAGGAACCTAACACCAACACGTGGTCCAAATCATTGTGCCCATGTGAGTTCATGAATGTAAAAATACAATGTGAATGGCAAGACAAAACTAAATGAATAAACCAAAAAAAAAAATGCAAAGATTCTTTTCATTTGGTTTTGCATTAGTCAATGGAACATAGGAGTTGTTTTACTATAATTTGTTGTCCAATTACGATTTGAAAATGAAGAAAATGTATACCAGCCTGAACATAAGTCAATGAATAATACTTTCAACAATGTGAATTTTTGGTAAAATGAAAACAACTTCCATGAAATACATACCATTCTGCCCACTTTCATACTTTAACTATAAGATTAAGAAATGGCCTCTCATAAATTTTATCTTATCCGAGTCAACAATCGCAGTGAGTGAGTGATGAAAGAATAGTTCTTAGGAGAATTAAATTTTATTTTAAGCACAAGGAATGACACCTACTTCTAAAACACCATACTAGAGTTCTCGTCTAGTTCGAGGGATTTAATTGGTCGAGTGCAGTTGTACAAAATCACGAAGAAATGAATTTAGAACCTATAACGTCTATAAAGTTTGAAACCCGTTCTGATACCATTTGTAGGGTCCTAAATTAAATTTCAACCAGAGAAACAATATCTTAAGTAAAAATAATAATTAAATGCAAGTACATGAATGATTATCTTGTCTCAATCCTCTTCCTTTATTACGAAACCGATTGATTCTTCCATGCCTATTTGGAATCAACCTCTCAAGTTCATAGACCCAAAATAATTTGATATCGATGTCTTCTAGCCCCATGCCCAAAACTCCAAGAACGTTGCTCACTTATCCAAGTTCGTCGCCCTCTCACCAGGTGTGTTCATCAATCAAAGTTCACCACCTCCATTATAGCTAACAACAATATTACTTATTATTCCATATAACCATGGCACATATTCCCCTTGTAATTTTCTTATGTTACATTTCCATGTATATATTCATTTTTAGTTAATATAATTTGTACTTTATATTTCATGTTTATTTTTTATATTATATATTATATTTCCCATTTTATTTTGTATAATATATTATAGTGATATATTTTGATGGTGGTATACACATCAAGTACTCCACTTAATATACTAATTATGTTCTTGTGAGTTAGGTCTTTACTTAGTACTTTCAATAATTAATTCGTTTATCCTATACTTAGACATTTATCATAATCAATTAGTGATCTGAATGTATAAACTTGAAGATTTTAAATAATTTGCAAGTGAAAATTATATGTGTTTTGGGTATAGGATCAGTTTACTAAACAAATAAACAAGTAAATTTTAACCACAATTTTTAGCCAAACAAAGACAAAATAAGCATATATGAAACACATAACACAAAGCATGAGAAATGATTTCACCCCTATCCTGGGCTACATGTCCTGGTCCAGCTTCCAGTGCAGGGCCTCTTTCATTAAAATGATAAAAAGTGTGTTTACATGATTTTACATAGCTCAAACAATAAAACTAATGTCTCCAATGGATCCAACACTATCAACAACACCCATTTTGGTTCTTTTTGCACCTCATTTGGCTAAAAATTGACTAAGTCATGACTGTGTCAAGTTTTTGATACATTCTACAACTAAGCATCCTAAAATTCGGCCTAAACCTCGCTTGAGTGCCCCAAACCTAGAAAGGATTTGCAATTATGGCCTACACTCCTGCCCGATAGGAGAAATTATAGGACGGTTAGTTTGCCCATTTAGCCCCCAGTTCTGAAAATCTTGGTCATGTGGCATGCATATGACTCAATCCCATTTTTAAACAAATTATATTTGTTCTTATTTTCAACAAAATATCTATCCTATCACATAGACATGGGATTCTCAAAAAAATACCACATATATCAATTGGAATTATATCAAGCTCTACCTCATCCAAAAAATTTGCAGTGATTACAAATCTTAGTTTACATCTTTTTGTCACATGCAATTTTGCATTGTCACATATCCAACCTAGAGGATAAGGTTTTGGATGTGGCATGGTTTCTAAGTTTAACTTCTTGACAATGTCTTCTGAAATGAAGTTTTCTTGTGAATCACTATCAAATAGTGTGTCTACCTCTGTATGTTTTGAAATAATTCTAATGTGGAAAATCTCTATTCTTGTTTTTTTATTTTGAGTTTCATTGAGACAATTTGAATAACTAGCACTTGCAATGTCCTTACCTTTCAAACTCATGGCTGTGATCTTTGTTTCATCCCTAGAATCAGGACCTAAATGTTGTTGTGTAGTTGCAATTGTCTTTTCTTACTCCTTGTTTTTAACCATTTTGGGTCTCATCTCTGGATGAAGTTTCAAACAATGATCTTCATCATGGACCTCTTTGGGACAATGTTTGCATGTAAGTTTTTCTTTCTCCACGTTTATGGAAGCAATATTCTTTTCTTTTCCTTTAAACTTACCCTTTCCTTTTTCTCCAAACTAAAAGGAACTTTCACTAGTTTCTTCAAAAACATTTCCCTCTTGCCTCTAAGTGAGTTGCCTCTACACAAACTTCATCTAGTTTTGTAGGGTTAAACATGAGAATGGTATGTCTCAAGTAACAATGCAATCCTTCAATGTATTTGAGCAAATTATATTGAGAAGACAAATCTAAACCCAAAATCAAAGTCCTTTTTCTAAATTCTTGAGTATAAGATTTCACATTTTTCCCGTTAGCTTTCCCAAAGTTTTTTCAATCCATAATAATTTTCTAGATGTATTCTAATGGATAAAATTGCCTTCTTATTTTAACAAAAAAATCATTCCAAGAGGATAAAACCTTACCATGTTTCTTCATGTCCTCTTGAGTTTTGTCCTCGCACCAAATTAGTGTCGCACCTTCCAATCTAAAAGAAGAAAGTTGAATATTGGTTTCGTCATCTTTGATTATTTGTATCCTGCAATACACTTCAACCTAATGAATCCAATTATCTAATTTCTTAGCATTTACCTCTCCATTGTACATAGGAAATTTGAACTTAATATCAAGCTTAAGCAAAGGAGTTTTACCATGACCCGTTGGGGAATTTGGAGGTGTTTGTGAAAGGGCAGAAGAATTTGAAAATGAGGATGAGGATAGACGTGAAGGTGGTGGTTTATTACCATTACCTCCATTCCCTTTTGGAGGTTTGTCTCCTTTTCCTGCATATTCTCTTGGAGGCTTTGATATCTCTCCATACAATTTGGAATTCCTCTCCTCATAAAGAACCTTAACCATCTCAGACATATCAAATTTATTTATTTATTTATTTTTATTTTTATTTATTTATTTATTTATTTATTTTAATTTTTTATTTATTTATTTATTTTTATTTTTATTTTTTCTGAAAGTTTTCTCATCTTCATACATTCCTTCAGGACCTTCTTCATGTGCCATGAATATTGAAGCTTGAGGCATGTTTGTTCTCCTTGAAACAATTTGAAATTTTGGCTCCACAAGTTCTACTTCTCCTATTTTAAGCTTCAACCTTCTAAGCATCATAAAAAAAATTTCAAACAAATCAAACCTTCACAATAACCTATGCCTTTGATACCAAAATTATCTCAATGTATAAACTTGAAGATTTTAAACAATTTCCAAGTGAAGATTATGTGTTTTGGGTAGAGAATCAGTTTACTAAACACATAAACAAGTAAATTTTAACCATGATTTATAGTCAAATAGAGACAAAATAAGCATAGCTGAAACACATAGCACAAAGCATGATAAATGAGTTTACCCCTCTCTTGGGCTACATCTCCTAGTCCAACTTCCAATGAACGGCTTCTTTCATTAAAATTCTCAAAAGTGTGCTTAAATGCTTTTACATAGCTCAAATAGAGAAATTAATGTATCCAATGGATCAAGCACTATAAAAAACCCCCATTTTGGTTCTTTTTGCACCTCATTTGGCCAAAAGTTGATTAAGTTATGACTATTTCAAGTTTTTGCTCCATTCTGTAGCTAATCATCCTCGAATTTGGCATCAACTTGGCTTGAGCACCCCAAATCCAGAATCGATGCACAATTCTAGCCTACACTCCCGCCCGATGGGCAGAATTTTAGGACAATTAGTCCAACCATTAAGCCACGAGTTCCGAAAATATTGGTCATATGGCGTGCATATGATCGGGATTAGGGTCGAGATTCCAAGGCCCATGGGCCAACGGTTTTAGCTCCTCGCTTATCGCATTCTCTTGGTTCCATTGCCACCTTGTGACCTGGAGCTGGTCCCCTATGGATTGTCCCCCATCTACACCTACACTCCTAGTTTTTTCGTCACAATATGGCCTTGGGGCTGGACCCATTTACATTATCTGCGTCCAGTTTACTGCTTGTCTCTTTGACAGTGTTAGCTTCCGGGTTGTGGTTGTGGGCTGAGCTATGGCCTAGCCCCTTAGGTCCCCCGGTTGTGGTCCTGTTGATGCTAGGGTGGTGAGGGGCTAGGGCTTAGCCCGATCCTCTTCCCTAATGGTGCATTATGAAAATTGTAAATAGGATTTCGTGACCACTATAGTTAAGAAATAATGTGTTGTGTAAGAGTGCGGGATTATTGTAGTTCAATGGAGATCACAAGTTCAAATCCCATGGAGGCAGTTTGACCTCATACCAAAATATTTCCAAATAAGAGGAGATCACGTGACTACCACTGATTGACACACGTGGCTCTCCCTCATTGGTCAACCATTCAACCAAAATCACACCATACACGAGCCAATAAAAAGGACACAAGTGTCATCCAATGACTGGCCCATAAAAACATAGTCAAATTCCAAGTTAGTTGCCGAGTCAGCGTACAAACTGCTGACTCGGTGTACCTACAACCTAAATTCCAAAAAATTTAGTTGTTTTCCAATTCGATCAGAACACGATATCAGGAGAATACGAAATCGGTTTTGAGTGAAACAAACTGCCTTGGATTCAGATCACCGAGATCTATCCATTCGTTAAGGTTTCAAGCTCTATCACACACTTTGAATTTTGAGGACTAATTTGATCCCCTCGATCAATTATTATGTATATTAGTGCAGTGCATGCAATGCATCCATATATAGCTATAATATGCATGCCTCGTATGCATGCTAATACTCTTATTATTTCCGTAATTCGAGATGGGTAGCTACAACGCACCACTATAAACTCGAGTGGAGACTAGTTGAGAACCGTCCCAAAATGAATGAATGGTTTGGACTAGATACTAAAACATGCTAGAGCATAGGGTGAGACTAAATACAAATAATGGATTGGGTAAGATATACCTTCATCATGTGCGAGCTATCCATTATGTAATGAGATGTCCCAACACATCTTCCATATTAGTCCCTTCCAAGGAAGGAATTTAACAATTGATTTTCCTATTTCCCACTATTAGTTCAACGTTGACCAATGCAATTTATAATGTTTAACTTTGAAAAAAAATATTCAATATTATTGAAAAAAAATATTTTTCGAACATTTGATTGGATCATAACTCGAAGGTATTATTATAGCCTTTGCATAATACAATGCCACCACGTCACATTTTTCTACCATAATTTTTGGATGTAGGTTCAGTATTTATGCCATAATTTTTAGATATTCGTGTAATAAATTTCCATTGTAAATCTTCATAGGAAAACAACCCAAAATTTAGTGTGCACTAATATTTTTGAGTGATAGTATGAGTAAAAATATTAATGTGTAAACTTACTAGTGGTTATTACCGACCAAAATTTGTGCAAGTCCTTGTTATTAGTAAATTGATTTTTCCACTCCATATATCAATTTGCAATAGATAAAAACTAAACTACTCTACAACACTTGGTCTAAAAAACTTGTTCAATACACTGGGTGATAATGAACTCACATCACCTCTTCGCAATTCCCTAATCAACTTACACACAATAAATATATAAATATATATATATATATATATGATGTTAAGCATAGACATATAATTAAACCATAAGCTAAATATAATATATAAATATATATTATTAAACCATAAATACATAAAATATATATATATTTTATATTAACCCTAAAATAAAATTAAATTGTAAATTATAGAACTATGTATACAAATGAGCATGGTATAACTTGACCTATTTATTTTTTAACTTTTCAAGTATTAACCGTAGACTTTATTTATCAATGCAGATGAAAAGCCGTGTAGTAATCTTACACAATAAGCAGATTCTTACACAAGAATGCGATACTTGGAGTGGGATCAATTCGATTGCATTCTTTTCTACGGCGTCATGAAAATCAGATTTATCAAGTAAATATACTTTTAAATATTTTTTTGGGACATATGTTTATAAAATTCTTAATTCCTATATTTTATTCACATACTAACATCTATTAAAAAAAAAATTGTCAACGTACGTAATTTTTCCAATATTTGCTATAATATCTTTAATAAAACTTGGAAACATGAAGATTTCGTTAAAAATGCACGCGGCCTAAGTCACTATAATTGACAGTGGACTGAGGTTATCCGAGATCTACAGGAACGCTCTATGAGCGAAATGTTGAAGGGTACATAATAACAACTGTATCGGCGCCATAAATTCCAATGGTATCCACTTAGCAAGAGATATGCTCAGATAAGCCGGGTCTCCAATTTGACGTTTATCCTCGTCAGAACTTCAACCTCGTGTTGTTTCGGAATAGGTTATAATTTGTATACGCAATCCGAAGAAGGCCCAAATATCAAATGTCTATGTCGTGGCCCCAGAAATTGAAGCATCCAACGGAACTTGAAATTCAGACACTTTAGGGTTTGCAAACACGCGGGGACTCCTTTATTGTGTCCAGCGACGGTTTCCAATACCTAATCCCTCGTACCCTATTTTCGCCCAACCACATCACTAACGGCTTCTCTTCGTTTTCATCTATCTCCAACTTGGGCACCACGACGTCAAAGTCCGCCACTTTCTCTTTTAATTGATCTGCTATTCCCTTACTGCCTTTCTTTGAACGAAATTCATATGAATTGCATGTGCCGGGTGCTGGGAAAATTTGGGAGTTGGAAGAGACCTTTCCGTGGCCGGAATTGCATTGAAGTGCTAACAAATTAAACGAGCTCATATCGGAAGGCGACAGTACGCGACACAAATATTTTTGCATTGGGAGGAGAATATAGACGCCTCCCAACAACAGATCTTCTTCTGCGGGGAGTGCTACGATACGACGCCCTGCTTGGAGATCTCTGAAATCGCATACGAATTGCTGGGGATTGTCCATCATCAACTCTCCCACCCTCATTTCCTTCCTATATTCTTCGAAGCCGCCATCGGGCCACCTTATAACTCTCGCTACCGCGGTGGTTTTGGACGGTTTAGCGCAGCACAGATGATTCCCCATTGATGCTTTCAAGCTGCTTTTTATATATCGTCCGTTTGCGGCTGTGCCTATCTACGCCTCGAAGCTATTGATTGACTGGGGAATAATGATAAATAAAAGATGGGAAAAGGTGACAACACTGGATCTCTAAGACTTGAGATCGAAACCCTGAGGAGAGGGGTAGTGGTTGGTCTGGTGTGAGAAGATGAGGTGAATGCATATATAAAAGCGTGAGTGGTACGTTCCTGGAAAATGTAGCATTATTGACAAAGAAAAACGCTGACATTATGAATGGCAGAGAGAATCTCCTTTCATTACTCAAAATTTACCAAATTCGATGTAAGCAAAGCGGGACTATATATATACACAGATCTGTGGCGCTTAATATGGAGATATTAGTGCTTATTCGATTACCTTATCTTGGTCACCAAAGATGAAGATAGAGCTCTAAGCCTTTTTAAGCAAAGCCGGATTATACACACAGATCTGTGGCGCTCAATATGGAGATATTAATGCTTATTCCATTACCTTATCCTGGTCTCCCAAGATGAAGATAGAGGTCTAAGCCCTTTTAAAATAGAGATTACGATAAAATTATATGGCTTTTTAAAAGGGGTGGTCTCTAGATAAAGAAACATGAATCCCCACAACCTCATTAATAGAGCTTTTATTATGAGGTATGGAATATCCCGAACATAGGAGAAATCTTATCAAAAGTTATATTCGAATTGTACATGAGAAAGTATCAAATTGTGAAATAAGTATTAAATTCAATCAATGAACCATGTCTATTTAAGTTAATTATTTTGCAAAATGTAAATTATATTATTTTTTTAATAAAGTCAATATTTTGTTAATCAATGAATTATTTTTGTTTAAATAAATGATTTTATTTTTTTTATTGGTTTTATCCGGGTAAATTCAACTTAGAAAATATTCATTTTGATATATTAATTCCAAATATTGCTCAAATTGTTAGAATTGTAATTGGTTTTTAGTTCAGTAAAATGATTTCATACTTTTTTATGAAGTTTATAAATATTCCCCACAACTTCATTTTTAATAGAGCTTTATATCTCCAATCGAGAAGAAATCTTATCAAAAGTTATACTCGAAGTAGACATGAGAAGGTATCGAATTGTGAATTAGGAATCAAAGCCAATCGATGAACCATGTCCATTTAAATTAATTATTTTGTAAAATGTAAATTATATTATTTTTCTTAATAAAGTCAACATCCTTCTTAATCAATGAACTATTTTTATTCAAATAAATAATTTTATATTTTTTACTCGTTTTATTAAGGTAAATGATTTTATATTGGTTTTATCGGGGTAAATTCAACTTAGAGAATGAATATTCATTTTGATAGATTAATTTCAAAGATTGCTCAAATTGTTATAATCGTAATTGGTTTTTAGTTCAATAAAATGATTTCATATTTTTTTTTAGATATTCCTCATAACCTCATTTTTAATAGAGCTTTTATCATGAGGTATGGAACGTCTCCAACCTAGCAGAAATTTTATCAAAAATTATACTCGAATTGGACAAAAGAAAGTATCCAGTTATGAAGTAAGTATCAAAGTCAATCAATGAACCATGCCCATTTAAATTAATTATTTTATAAAATTAAATTATATAATTATTTTTCTTAATAAAGTCAACATCCTTCTTAATCAATGAACTATTTTTATTCAAATAAATAATTTTATATTTTTTACTCGTTTTATTAAGGTAATCAACTCGAGCGTATTCATTTAGTTATTTATTTTTGTAGATGTTAAATTAATTATTTTTTTTTTATAAATTCAACCTCTTTTTAATCAATTAGCTATCTTATTTAATAATGATTTTTGTAATTTTTATTGATTTTATCCGGATTGAATTCAACTAGAGCGTATTCATTTAATTAATTATTTTGTTAAATGTTTAATTTATTATTATTTTTTTAATAGGTCAAATCTTTCTATCATGAACTAGCTTTATTAAATAAATGATTTTTATTTTTTATTGGTTTTATGAGGTAAGTTCACGTAGAGGCGTATTCTTATTCCTAATATTATTTATAGTTTTGTAGAGAGTATTCGTTATTTCCCAATATTACTAATTTTTTATAATAAATAATTTCAAATATTTATAAAAAATTTTTTTTTTTTAATTTAATATAATTTGAATATAAGAAATTAAAAATATTTTTTAAATTTTTTGAATATATATGTGTTCTACAACAAGGAGGTACGGGAAATGCAGTGATGGAAGATTGTTCTTATTTTCTTAACAAAGCTGGAGATGAATTTGTCTCTGTAGGTTTGTCACAAACAAATCTCAAAATTGTCATTAAAACTGTCACAGACATGAACCAGATAACAACGTGGATTGTGATGAAATGAATTGAATTTGGTGTTGAAGTCAAGAGTGTTCTCATGCCTAACAACATTAATATTTTTAAAGAAATATAGAGATTCCTCATGTATTCCCAAGCAAGTAACTATTTGTGTTTTTTTTTTTTTTTTTAATTATGATTATGTAATATCATTAACATGGTCACATGTAAATTAGGTTATTTTTAAGATTTATTTTATTTATAGTGTTTCGAGTTCTCATTTTATGAACAAATATTATTGGAATAAAAGGACATTCCGCATGTATTTTTAGGAGAGTAATTATTTGTTTTTTTAATTATGATTATGTAATATTTTTTTTCTAGGTTATGCTAATTCTATTAAGGTAAGAAAACTATCATACACAGAGGCCGAAGCTTGTACTTAGCTATGCCAGAGGAAAGGCATCAACCAACAAAAGAGCTAGATTTGAACTGCCCAGAAGGGAAACAAGTTCTTAACCAAAGTTTCTCAAAAATATGATCCTACTGCCCACACAAGGGAAACCAACAAATTAACAAGTTTTTCATCATTGTATCTGAGGAGACTAAAAAGGTTAACCCAACTAAAGAGCCTAAAATTTTAGTGTTCCACAAGAAAGAAACCATTAAAAAACATAAATTGAAGAACAAAGTCCCAATGAACCTGAGACACATGGCAGTTGAGTGGTAGTCTACTAGGTAGGCACATGACACATTGAATGGAAACAAGGTGGCAGACCAGGCAATGAACATATGGCATCGAGTTGGTGGCTAGGGAAGTGGCAGCAATGGAGGATGCTCCTCCACATTGAAGCATTTGTACTCGTCCATGGCACCACTTGCTAGTAGTGTAGTCTTCGTGTCGTCTGTCTGTAGCTCCAGTTGCTCTTCCTTGATGATACAAAAGTATTCATCGATGACCCAATTCATCTGCGGAGCCGTTTCCATTTCCTTCCCTGCGCATATGGTTGGAAACTCTGTGCTTCGCTCCTTTGCACCTTGAAGAATCGACTGTGGCAATTCTATGTTGGCCTTGGGTTGGCTGCTCCCCATAGTGGTGCGTGTTCCCACAGTAATTCCTGAGAGTCTCATTGCTTTAGTGCGGCCATCACCCATTGCTCTATGTTCCTCCACTGTTGTGATTCGATCGCCAACCTTAGAGTCTTATGCCTCCGGATTTTGCTTCTCCTCATGAAAAATAATGGTAATAGTGGTAGTGATGACATGCTGTTTCAGGGCAGAGTGAGAGGTAAATTGAGCGTTTTGGGAGTGTTGCTGAGGAGCTGGTGGAGTGCTTTTGGGAGAAGGGCCAGAAGTGGAGGGAGGTGTAGCAGAGGCTCCCGAGTGGAAACAACCTTTGCCACTACGTGTATTGGGTTAGCAGCTAACGTTCTGCTCAGCAAGAGAGGAGGTGGTCTCCGAAGTAGAAGAGTTCTTGGAGCGACTCAGGCTCCCTCGGTTCCCACCTCTACGACTGCGCATCCAATGTTGCACCATGCTTTTTGCAATTGGAGGTGAGTTTTTGTCCAAATTAGGCACAGTGGGCTACCGCATTGCAGTGGAGCTAACAGGCAATTTGGCAAAGGGATGAGCTACCAGTGCCGAGGGGAATAGAATTTGCAAATTCAAGCTGTGGGTGAAATGCATGCCCGAGCGAAAATCAATGTAGCAATAAAGATTACAGCGTCTCCCAGTGGTTGTGCAGGAACTGGGCACCATCAATGCATGAGGGCAGAGGCATTGCAGGGGCTGAGGTTGCGGAGGAGGAATGGCAGGAGCAAAAGTGGTATTTTCCCAAGAGCCCATCATTGCTTTGAGCTGAGGTTGAAGTTGGTTATCAGAGTGGTGGCAGTGTTCATTCAAGGCGCATTTATGGCGATGGTTAATCCCATATTTGGATCTCTATGCCGCCGTATGGGAGGCCATGTGCTCTCTCCACACACCAACCCAGTTGACAGCCACCTCAGCGTCCGTTATTTCCACCCGTATCCGGGATATGTAATATCATTAACATGGTAACCTATAAATTAGGTTATTTTTAATATTTGTTTTATTTATAGTGCTGAGAGTTCTCATTTTATGAACAAATATTATTTGAATAAAGGAATTCAATTATTTCATTTTCAAAGGTAGAGATGGAAGTTTAATGGAAGTTTGTTGCACGAAGGATCCTAATTTGTAACATTTTCTTGTGTAAAAAAATGATTGGCTCAATGAGGAAGAGACCTGGAGATATTATATTATGATATTATATTACGAATGCCTAGGGATTATTATAATTTAAGATTATTAGACTACGTTATCTTGTATCCAAAGCAAAATCCTTTCTCTCCAAGCTTGTTATAAAATTTATGATGTGATAATATGGGTGTTGATAATTTATTTTATTTTCAAGAAAAACATAGTAGTGAAATCTTATTAGTATGATGGTATTATAACTTAGTTATGATGTGATGTATGTAGTGGACTAATTAAAGTTTGATGGAAATTTCTTGAAATCCATCAAAACATTTAAGAGATAAAATTTACCATTTAAATTACTTGGCCTAAGAAAGTTTGTCTAGGATATAATGTTTTCCAAGCAAGGTTTATGGAAATTTCTTGACCTAAACTTCTTTAGATAAGATGCAAATTTTTACAACTAACTTTATTGTTACCACTATTTTGAGAATTTTTTTTTTTTAATTTATGATTCTAAAGTTATTATAATTGTATAAATTTCTTGTATTTCCATCCTTACTAGTGACAACATCCTCAACTTGGAACATAACCAGATAGTTAAATGAAAAGTGCTAATGAAATATTTGTCAACACCATCGTTAAATTTTATGCTTAATCTACCCTAAATCTATGTATGGAAATTCTCATAGTCCCACCCATAATGATTCAAAGTATATTGAACCCAATTTGTGGCATGGGATTTAATATCTTGGTGATGGCATAGAATGATGTGTTCTTTTGCATCATACCTCTATTTTATATGCCTTGGTGTCTCACATCTTAGAAGGACTCCCTTGGTTACATATGTTGGAGATTTAGTTGAAGCGTAGAAATAAAAGATATGATCTAAGTTTTTTTATGGTAGTCCCCAGTTCAATTCCCATTTTGATTAATAGGATTTGATCATGCTTCATTTTCTTTTCTATTGGTATAATTTAGTTTAATCATGAACTCAAATTTCACCTAAACTAATCATTACTTAGTATTGGGCACTAAGAAAGTGACATACATATAAGTGCTATATAGGAGCATATTGCATCATTCTCATGTAAGTTGTTAGTTTAAGTAGACATGATTGGTTTTTCAATGTCCACATTGTTTGTTAACTAGTTCCCTAAGGGTCTTTGATTGAAGAGGCATTTATTGATGCTTTCCCTCCCATCCACCTATAAAAACTTAATCAAACTTGCTCTAGGATTGTTATTCACCCATATTTCTACCCATTATGGGTCATTATATAACATTAGAAAACAACTCAATGTTGAAATTATATTTGGAGGAATACTAAAAGAAAAGTAATTTCATTAATAGTAATATGTTGGATAATAATTATTCAGAATTAAATGAGAAATTTCACAAACAATGTTTAATAGTGTTCATGATAAAAACATCATATACTACTACTGATATTTCAAATATAAATAAGCTAATGGAAATATATCAATAACTCCATTTTTTTAAATACATGACCAATTGTGTTTGTTTCAACTAAGATTTCTTACATTTGATACCAATCATTTAAATATAGCACCATCATGGGTTCACAAATCTGCTTGGATTTTAGATCCCCAATGTCTCCCCTATTAGTTGAGTATGAAGCAAGTTACCAATATAACATCAAAAGGATGTGGAATAAGTCTAAAATCCCTTATTTGAAATTTCCTTCCAATTATCCCTAATTATACGAAAGTATCTAAACATTCAATCAAAGAAATAAGAATAGATATGAGTTAAGAAACTAAACTGCTAAAGAAAATTATCACAACACTCGAAATAATTAAATAATCTAGAGGAGGAAAACCCAAATTTGATACTAGAAAATGATGAAACAAAATTGGTTCAATCATAATGTTTGCAATATTATGCACATGTGGTAGTTAAAACAACTACGAGACAAGGAGCCTTAAGTTCATCTTGAAATTTTATGAAACACTACATCATTTTTAAAAGTACGGGATGAGAGGATTGCAACACAATTTTTGCAAACGAATTTATGATTTTTTGCATACGGTGCCACTTATTTGGAGATTCATATAAAATATAAATGGTATACAAAGTCCACTTTAATTAGTGAAAATCGTTACTTTTTAGGAACACGTAAAATTATATAATAAGGGGAGGATGTAATGTATTATGAACCAGGGATTTATAGCACATTAATAGACAAGTGTGGAAATTTTGATAAAACTATTTCTTGAAATGGATAAGATGATTGAGATTGGATAATTTTCTTATAAATGACTTTAAAATCGAGACATTGTCATTGTTAATAGACCACCATTGATGGACACCTCAAAAATTGCAAGTAGAGAGTTGGATTTGAAAATGCATTTTCATAATTTTTCATGTGTGTAGTGAACATGATTGTGTACATATGGGATTGTTGCATCCTATAAGCAAGAGTACACTTATGCTTTAGGAGAGAAGTTACATGATGAAGACATTTAATAATTACCTTAACCAAATATTTCTTTGAAGTGATATGATGAAATGCATGTACCATTTTGGTACAATATGTTGAATTCGATTACATTTATTTAAAGGGAATTGTTACAACTAGTATTAGATAATGGTTATTGCATTAGGTGTTGTATTAATTTAGTTGGATACCAGTGACCACTCACCTTTTCCAATGACTCAATAGTTCTCAATATTCTTGGTAGTTTTCATAAGACTTGGAAGCCACCAAGAGCCAAGTCCGTCAGGAGGTCGAAGAGTACCTAGAGCAACTAAGACAGGAGGCCACCAGGGAAGACTTGGAGTTGAATGCACACAGCATGCAAAATTTCATATCTAGTCCTTCCATAGTCAAAAAATGTTGCTCATGCTTCAGAACGAGTTGGACATAGGTTCCAAGTCAGTGTGCCCAAATTCCATGGAGGCTAGAGTCCACTTCTAGCAACACACTGTTAAGAAGTTTGGGGAGACCATCACACAGTACAAAGCTTAGCACCAATATGTGACCGAGAAGCAGCAAGTGGAGGTGGCTAAGCTATACTTCTGCCAAACTCCAGCATTATAGTGTTGTATCTTGTTAGGTTATCAAGTTGTCTCCACCCTACTTTGTCTCACATGGGTATGAGTGGAAAATGTAATATTATTTGTAATTATGTTATAAGAGGAATTTGAAGTGTCAATATTGGAATATGAAAAGTTGTCATGTAATGTAATGTGTTATTTTGTGAATAATTTGAAGACTCATGAGGGTAGTCCAAAGGTCACAAAGGGAGTTGAGGAGTCACCCCCTCTTGTTATAAATAGAACCTCATAACTCATGTAAGGGGCTTTTGGGAGCCAATATTTTGGCTAGGATTAGGATTAGAAAGAGCTTAGGAGTATTGGGAAGAGCCTTGGCTTCTCCATAGCATAGAGCAAGTATACTTTGGGGGAGCAAGTGTTCTTGACTGTAATGTTCCACTATTGGGGCTAGTGGTCGTCAATGGTGTATGTATGGATGGAAATTTTACTTATAATAATAAAATTAGAGCTACCACACTTTCATACATATGTTGTTCATATAGTAGGACTATTCTTGTTGTATTTGCAATGTGTGTTATTTAACTTACACATATGTTTACAAAATATTTTGTTTTCATTTGTAAGAATCTTCTTGAATGCATGTTGTTGTATTAACTCATTAGTTTAACTTGTGGATTATTCTCCATATTAGCTTGTGATTTCATTTCAATCATGTGTTCCTTTCAGGCTACATACTATTACAGGCTTTCGATGGGAACACTTCCTTTTCCCTTCGAGCATTGGAACCTTCATGTATCGCACTTGACTCTTCACAGGGTCACACATTTGCTCTTACCCAAACTTAACATAGTTTCCTCTCCACGTCTCCATGGTCAAGGCATAACATTGCCACCAACTATAGCGACTCCTACTCCAAATGATGTGAGGTGTAGTTGGGAATTCATATTGTTGATATCCCCTGAATGTTGGCTGGTCTACCACCGTCAACATTTCCGGTGCTTAAAGGAGGCTCGGATGACAAGTTGAGCCCTTGAAGTCAGTTTTGGATTCTACTTGATGACTTCTCACCAAACCATAACCCCGACGTGTTTTTCTAACTTTGCAAATTTTAAATTGTCGGTGAACATTTTAAATGAATTTTCCAAATTTAAGTTCAATTGAAAGCGTGGAACAACCTTACTCAAGAACCCTGTTTCTTTTTTTGGTTTCTGTGATATGTATGACATCCTGTCTGGGGATGTTTCTTGTGGGTTTTTTTCTCTCATGTTTGAAGGGTGCATAAAGAAATGGTGATACACATTACCCACAACATTCATGCACTCTTTCAAAGAGTTTGTTGTAGAATCATTTCACACTTGCATTCTCTATGATCATAAAGCCCTTAATAAGAAAATTTTGAAATTTTGAAAACACCTCGTGAATCCCTTTAGGATATTAACAATTGTTTTATTCATTACTTCTTTGAATTTCCATAAAATTAAGCTGATTGGGTGTTCTTGGCTGGAAGAGTTCAATATATTTTTCATATTTTTGAAAATCCACATGAGTTAGAATCTTTCGAACCTCTCCCAACATTCCTCAATGTTAGAGCTTCTAAATCTAAGGTGAATAAGGTCAACGTTCCAAGTGACCCTCCATCCCCTTCTCATAAAGTACCTCTAGCTCCATAGGTCAAGGTGGGAGAAGTTGAGAATTCACCTGTTGATCTATCACCATCTCCTCTTACCCCAGTTACTTAGAATTTCAGCAGAGAGTTGGAATCTGACTCTGATAGTTGTGATGAAGTGTTATCTTGTTGTCCTCCATCCTTTGGTTCCCTTGATCCTCTAGAATTCAATGTGTTGTGTTCATTTGTCTCATATCTCTCTTGTGATGTTCATGAGGACCAATTTCTGGATGGAGTTGTTGTTGAACAACCAACCTGAAATATCATTTTTTAGGAGTATTGTGGGAGTCTTAACAAGAATCTGTGGCAAACAATGACCTCCTTCTATCTGCACCTCTTCCACTGTATCTTGACATTTTCCATGATTCTTCCATTGTTGTTCAATCTTGTGAAAAATCATTTTTGGATGCTTCTGCTTTTGATCATTCACAAAACACGTGGAATGCGAGTTTTTCATTTGAATGCAAAGAGGGAAAATATTTCTTTGTTGATCATCCCAATCTCTCACCTTACCTTTATGTGAACATAGAGGGTGAAATATATCATTTTCCATCATCCCCTCTCTATGGTTCGTCATATCATGAGGATGTCCCTGTTCACGATCTTAAAGTTTCTGATCATGGTTGTCATGATCTTTTCATTAACTCATCTTATCAAAATTATGATTTTTCCATTATTGATCATTTTATGCCAGCGATACTCTATGGACCATCTTCTAATGAATTGTAACCTCCCCAAGTTGTCGAGGCACTTCAACTTGAGCTTATGGTTATGTCAGGTTCTCATAGCCTTGAGGTGAGTTCCACTTCTTGTGAGAAATATCTTGAATATTTCTAGGCTCCTCATACTCTATTTTTCACATTCAAAATAAATCAATCTTACAATTTTTGCATCCTCCATATGTATCACACAATCTTATTACTCAATTATTAAAGGAGTTGTGCATAGAAAGAATTGTTGAGAAACATACCTTTTTTTTCTTTCTTCATGTTTTCTCATTTTTCAAGTTTGAAAGTGTGTACCTACTTGTCTTCGACTCGCAATGTGTTAGAAAACCATGGTACATCCAGAGAGTTCCTTTCATGTGCTTGCCATTTTTACTTTTTGTGGGTTCATCCAAGCTTTGGACATTATGGTTTTTATTTTCTTATATTTCTTTTTGTTTGGTTTGATTGTATATCCTTCTTTACATACATTCTCTCGCCTACATGGGCCAACCAATGCGCTGATGGTTGCATTAGAAGTATCAATTTACATGATTTGGCCTATTTTATGCTTAGGTTAGAAGTAGGAATAGTTTGTTTTACTTTAACTTTGCTTCTTTCCTTTATTGTTTTCTTTTTCACCAGTAGATTAGTTTTCACATGAAACCGTATTTGGCTTCTTAGAAAAGGAGGTTGAAATTCAATAGGAGCTTGTAAGACTATCAACACTTAGTTATTTTTCTATTCCCTCTCTTTATTTGAATCTTTCATTTCTTCTAGTCAATGATACCCTGATGGAAATACATTCCTTTCGGAGAGAGTCATCATGAAATCATGATGCTTTCACTTTTAACTAGTACTACCTACTCTAATCAGTATTTTATTTTTGGTTAACCCATGTCAAATAAGTCAAGTAGAGTAAGGAGAGGGGAAAAACCTTAACAAGTATGTTAGAGCTATATATAAATATCCTTTTATGAAGGAAAAACCTCTTTTTCTCTCAATAAGTCGAGATCCCTCTTCCACCTCATGAAATAAATAAGTTCCTATGCATATTTATTTGAACAAACAAAAAATGAAAAAATGAAAAATGAAATAGAGCATGAAATAATATAAAGGATTCATGTGCATAGAGGTGAAGCAAGTAACTTAGTCAGGGTACTTTCCAGGCTCGCTGGTAGCAAAGCAATGCTTGTGTTCCTTAAGTGACTCCACCAAGGTACTGCCCAGACTTGCTAGTAGTGAAGCAACGCCAGAGATGAAACTAAAACTATGAAAATATATTTTACTTTTGCATCTATGTACCACTTTTCCCAAATCGAAACAACTCAGTCTGACTTGGCTTGGTGTGTGTGTTGTCGATGAAGAGAATGGTAGGGACAACATCTTAAATCAAGCTATGTGAAGAAGCTATCATAATTGAAGAACTGAACAATACTTTTGAAAGAGTTATACTTGATTTGCATGAGACAAGGTCCATACAGAGAGCTAGAATTCTACTAGTGTATCTCCAATATCATAGCAGCTACAACCACCCTCCAAAATATTTCATATGCTTCGATTTTGGAGCCTTTCTTCTTAACCACGACGGCTCATCTCACATTGATCTAGGTATTCACGCTTTGAATGAGAGTCATATTTTCATTTTGAATTGTGTTTGCTTACTTAGTTGATTTTCTAACTCTCAAGTTGATCTCCTGACTTGGTCCCACAACAATTCTAGGATTTCCACCAGAAACTACGCAATTCTTGAGGGAAACCAACCTTGATGATGGGAATTGTGCAATCTTTCCAGCTAGTGAGCCTTGAGCTCAGAACATGCGCAGTCATGAGGAGGCGGCCCAACATTGAGCATAGAAATTGTGCAACCCTAATTCAACTTAGAAACTGCGTAGGGCACTGAGCTAAAAGCTGCCTAGTTCCCTAGAACTACGCACTCTTTCTCGGTACTGTGCATTGCAAGTTTCCCCCAAAAAAAAAATAAAAATAAAAATAAAAATAAAAATAAAGAAGAAGAAAAACATGCCCAAAAAATAGGGATATATTTTTACTATCGTGAAGGAAGCACTTGAGTTATTTTTAGAAACTTTTGCCAAGTGTCGCTTTTTCCTTGATTTTAGGCATGCATGTCATAAACCCTGTTTTGTCCAAACTTATTTAATTGACGCTGCTAGATCTCATTTGTACATTTCATCTTAGAGCTCTAGTATTTATGAGGAGATGAGGGAACCTTCGGTGTGATTGTCATAACTTTTCTGGGTGAGTTTTTCTTTTGTCATATTTTACTTCTTTTTCGATCACTTTCTGTTGTTTGACTTGTGTGAGTTGTTTCACTTCCTTCTCCTCATGGTTGTTGGCATTTTTATTTTTTTAACGTGTAGAAGTTTCATTTCAATTTATTGTTACAAGTAGAATCACCCTAGGGTCTTGGGTTGAGAACACCAACAGAGTAGAAGGAATAATGATATGTTTAGACTTGATCAGGGATGTAATCAACTATAATATCAATATCTAATATTTTATCCTCTCTTAGGCCTTCCCATGGAGATGAATTTATACCTCTCCAAATTAGTTTTTTCAGTTGGGAAATAGTTGTTCCACGGGCTATAGTAGGTTGGTATCCAGTCAAACCCATAAACCCCACCTAAATTAAGGGAGATTATATATTTAAAATGTTTTAACACACATACATGGGTAGGGTATAGGCTGAATGGCATGTACATGTGTTTTCGATAGAGAAAAATTGCTTATGGGATTTAAAACATTGTTTTTAGAAAATGGACCAAGTTTGGTAAGGAAGGGTTCCCTAGGCCATATCATACAACATCAAATATACTAAGGGTGGTAAATGGTGCTATAACAATTATATATTTCATTTCCAAATTTTTGCATTAGTTTTCCTATTTTTTCACCAATGGTCATCGTTGTGGTGACTCTCCTCACTTTCTTTTTTTCCTTCTGTTTGAGCAACTGCTACAATTGATTCACATGCATCTACGTACACTTAGTCAAATATTCCCTAAGATTCACATTATCTCTAAGATCTTCTTATTTTTCACACTTCGTTTAGGCAGATCTAGCTTTCCCCTTGGAGATATTTCACTTTCAAAGCTGGCACTACACAATCTGGAGGCTCAAGCCACAAGCTTGGCCTCTAGAATTACACAGTGTTTTGTATAGGCTGGCTCCAACATTGCACTGTGCAGTTCCAAGAGCCAGCCTCTCATCTTGTCTATTCAGGGTGCGTAATGCACAGTGTCTCCCAAGCCTCTACACAGGTTGAACTACACTTTATGCAGTGCATATTCTAAGTCGGCTCCAACTGCGCACTGTGCAATTCCTAGATCTAGCCTCTTAACTTGGCCACTGAGAGTGCCCAATGCGCAGTCTCTCCTAGGCCACTTCCCATGCTAAATTGTGCATTGTGTAGCCTCAACTACAATGCTTCCATCTTGGCTATTGGTACTGCACAATGCACATCTCCCACAAGAAGCCAATCCCCCCTCTTAGGAACAATTACGCAATCCTTCCCATCTAGTTCCTGGTTTACTGCTTGAACTTGCCTTGTAAGTTATCTTTCTTTACAACAACATTTGTCCTCTCTATCCCACATGTATAGCAGTTTTTTAGTACCTCTCCAACAATCATTGTTACCATGGTATCTAAGAGATTTTCACCAAAGGAAACTAATGAGAGTAGTACTGGGGAATCAGCTAAGTAGTAATCAATTGATTTACCAATCTATGTATATACTAAACTGTTTATAGAGAAGGGAATAACACTCACATAGAAATAGATCAAATATGCTTTTGCAAATGACTTTGAGGCATATTTAGAGGACATAGGTTTATCTTATGTTGGCTTGGGGGGCCTGACCCAGGTTCAACATTAGTTATCCAAACAAATCCCTACACTACTGGCCCTTTCAGTATTAGCCTGCGAAGCATGGAACAAAGTCTCACCTGAAGCGGTATGGGGGGATGCTGGAACCACGTTTCCACACCCTGAGATGGTCATGAAATCATTTTATTCCCTTTATTCTTGCCTTCGCGCAGGTCACTTTTATCTATGGTTGGCAGACAAGCCTTCTCTTCTGTCCTTCTATACCTCCACGAAAGGGTTCAGTTGTCCTTCGCATAGCCCTAACCCTTGATATAGACCCTTTCACACTGCCAAGGAAAGATACTGTGCAGATTCCTATATTAGTCCAAATGTCTCACTTATCCTAATAGCTACTCCGAGTTAGCACTGCGTAAACAGATATTCTTATATGCATTCAGTTATCCAACATAATCATACACATTCGCACATCACATAAGAATTATAAAGGAAATTCACACATGAATTGATAAGATACATTAATTGGAACAAAGACACAAAAATTGCAGAATACTTCTCTTTCTTAATATCTTCCAAGTGATTACAGACTCTAATGACCCTGTGCACATAGCTATAGGAGTCCGCTTACTCAGCTGCCAACTTCCACCCTAGGACTCTACGCACTCAGCTGCAGAGCCTCTACCTACGCTACAACCCAAAACTTAGAATTCTTACTTCAAAGCTATCGCTCTCTTACATTGTGTGTCTCTAAAGCTACTTAAAGCTTTGCTCTTTTTATACAATCCCATGGTTTGTGGACCATGGATACATCCCTTACAACCGACTTTACTTTAAAAAACTAATGGAAAACAACCCTTTATGACTTATAACACCTACGCGCTCTGCAACCACAAAATGTGGAGTCTTTACAATATTTGACCAAAATGTGGGCTTTTAGCCCCGAAACTACCCTTTGGGGGATCCTCTACCCAACAGGACCCCAACACAAACATCGTGACTCACCCTAGAGTCACTCGATAGGCATGGATATCTTTGCGTGAAATCCTTCTAGCTCAACCCGTATGACATCAACTTCAGCAGTGCATTGAGCTGCCACCTGCTTTGCGTCTTCCACTGTCTTCTTAGTCACTGCTCCTGCATTGTCAGCCTGAAGCTTTTGTTGTGTTGCCTGCAGAGTCGCAAGCTTGTCATTGATACTTCCTATTACTGTGTAAGCCTCATCCAACCAAGGCTTTAGTCTTGCCTTGGGCACTGCTTCCTTGTGCAGCAACACATCCACCCGTTCCTTCAACTGCTTGGCCTCCTACAGCTTGGCTAGTCGATGTGTCAGGCCAATGGTTCGTGTTGTTTCCTTAACCTCATCATAGTGTTGTTATAGCTCATGCGCTTCTGTCTCTAGCCTTTGCGCATTGGGGTCCTCCTGCAAGCTGGTCGTGACCTTAAATGACTACTCAAACAACTATGTGCAGTCTGCTTCTGCATTATCCACTGTCACTACTGCTTCTGTGATAGCGGTCACCTACTGTCCCTTTACTTATGGTGGAGTTGAAGGTTCGTCCCTCAACCATAACTTTTTACTATGCAGGTTCAAATCTAACTGAAACTGCGCCACCTCAGTCTGAGCATCACGCACCCCTGTGGCCAACTTGCGGATGCGTACCTTGACTGGATTCTCCTCCAGAATGGCCAAGTCTGGGGCCATTTTGCATTCCTTCTCAATGACCTGCAAAATGTGCTTTCTCTGATTAGTCATCTCGGTCTCAGCGGTGATGGTAGAATTTCTTTGTGGCACTATTTGCTCATTATTGATCCACTATTCGTTGATCACTTGGAGGGCGCAATGCTCTCAGGCCCTCAATTCTGTAATTTCTCCATCTTGCAAAAGGTTGAGTGCTTCACACAGAAGCACTACCGGGTTCAATCCTACTCCCTTCAGGGTGCTGACATTGGGCTTGTCAGCCTTCTTCTCTATGGTCAGTGCTCTTTCCGGCAGCACCATCACACTGGAAGTCTTCATGCGCAGCATATTGGCAGCCTCTGAAGTGGAGATAGCCAAGCTGGTAGACAACGTACCAACCTACGATGCATGAGTATCCAACTCTTGCAACCCTATCTGGATGGCCCTTAAGATGATCTAGTGCTACTGTTCAAACTATTGCAGGGCCTCCACAGTGACATCCCTCACTGTGTCATTGATATAATGTAAAGTGCCCTCTGTTAATGTAATGGGGTCCAGCGAGGTCTTGGTCACCTTTCATTTCTTTCTGGGACCTCCTTTCTCCAATTATCTTGGGCGCTTGATGGCGTCGGATGTCTCCTGAGGGTCCCTGCTGTGATATTCATTTGTTTCCTCCTCAGTCTTAGGTGAAGGCAACCTCGTGCCCTTGTCAGATCCCCGCTTTGTCCCACCTATTTCCTTCGCAATCTCACGCTCCACCAGAGCCTTATCAGTTTCCTCCTTTTTCCTCTTCTCAACCAGTTGTGTCATCTTAAGCTTGGCCTCCTCCTTTTTCTTACGTGCGACAGACTTGCTTTCATCCAACGCCAAATCTGTTGTAGAGCACCACTCTGTCATCCATTGATTAAGCACTGCATCAATGGCATCATCGCAAGTCATGCCATTTCTACATAGGGTCCTTCTACGCCCTAATGGATACTCAATGGAAGTCAGCCTTAAATTCAATGTAGCCCTGCAGGTTGGTGTACACAATCGATGACAATCATGGCTTGCGATTGTTGTCCATCCAAATATTCATTTCCATCAAGATCCAAAAGATCTTGCTGTCCCTAACTCACTACATGTCCTTGGTCTCCCACATCAAAGAGTACTTCACTGCTTCAGGGAGGTCTGGCACAACCGAAGGGAACTGGCTGTCCTCTTGCATCTCCCATGTTACCAACACAATTGACAGTAAGAGCCACGCGTAGTGGAATGTCTTGATGTGCTCTTGTGCTTCGTGACAGTTTTCCAGGAAATCCCCGTGAAGGTAGTCTGACCAGTTGAACTAGACTCCTTTAGTGCACTGTGCTGCAAGCGCGACAATAGGTGCCGCCATCTCATCAACGAGACACTTCCTCATTACCTTCCCTACTAAGATCTGTGTTTCTACCTTCATAGTGGGGTCGCAGATACTGGATATAGCATATCCACATGGCTTCTTCACCAGTTTAAATTTCTCCTTCATTGACTCTACAAGGGCATGCTCACCACCTTTTCTACCAAATATCATTGCTAGATTCTCTCTTGTATATGGCAGTCGCGTTATTTAATGAATCAACCTATCTGTGATGGGTATCAGCTCCTCCAGCCACAAACACCCATCATGCACCAAGCATCGCCGTTTCTTGACGACCAAAACTATTAACGAGGTGGAGTTGTAGTGCAACATCCAGAGAAGGTTTAGAAAACATGCCTTTTCTACTCCCTTGAGCCACCTCCACAGCTCCAATGTATTCATTCCTAAATTCGTGTCAATAATGCGACACATCAGTGGCTCGGTTGCCAGGTTTGGGAACTTTTCATGGTCTACCAAGTCCAAGTCTTCAATTTTTAGCAGCAGCATTCGTGTTAAGTGTAGACCATAGAAAACACTGTTGTGTGGTAGTAGAGGGGATTTTAGGGGAGTATTGCTCTCATTAATGTCCTTCGGCACCTTGGAATTAGGCTTCCATGGAGGGACATACTCTGACAACTAAGTAATAAAGTTTGCGCCGTGGGTTTCAACTTCCTCTACCTCGACTCCCACATCCTCGTCATCCATTGGGATGTCTTCAACGTCTTCCTCCTCTGGTTACAAATTTATGGCCTTGCCTTTCTCCAACACAGTGGGTTTTGGTGGGTTTCTCCTTGGCAATGCATGCAATGGTATAGCAAACTACTTTCCCTTCTAATCTATAATGGTTTCTTTGGTGGGTGGCAGCCTCAATCTCGATGTTCTCGTTAGGGACCTCAGAGATCACCTTAATGACCTCTGGAGCAACCTCTTCTACCTCCATCTCCACTTTCGGTGCTGACTCCTCTCCTTCGGTATCTTTAACTTCTGCGGGTGCTGACATGATTTTGTGCAAGAACTCCTATGTTTCCATCGGCAAAGTCTCAAATATTTTAGTAGCAATCAGAAGTTCGTAGTGCTCATGATTCATGTGTGCCTGAGAGCTCAACAATTCAATTCACAAAATGCCAATTGTTTTTCACTGGACAGCCACTTGTAATTTATTGGGCATTTCGAATTCAAATCCAACCATTCCCCCCAAATTTGGTTCATTAATGCCGGATTGGCGGAATATTTTCAAGGATATGAGCCATAAATTTCATCTTAAATGTTGGAAACCCACTCCATTTAGCCGCATTTCAACCGTCAAATCATGAACAGTGACTTTAATAATCACTTTCCGACCAACCTGTGCAATTTCTCTCCCTAGGTAGCACAGCTTCCTCCGCGCTACCGTGGATGTTGTGATACTTTCTTGCCTCGCACCATCCTCCAATCACACAGCTCCCAAACCCGAGTAGTGTAGTTAATACTCCTGCACCTCCTTTCAGCTTCCTGGAGCGCTAAGACTGTGCTACCTTCATCTTGTCACATGGTTGGACTGCTAATGTATGGCTTCAATCGACTGCCATTCACCTTTCCTGGGAAGGGATCTCCATTCAATTTTACTAGTTGTACTGCTCCTCCATTGTTAATCTCCTTGATGACATAAGGTCCTAACCAGTGCATCTTGAACTTTCCTGGAAACTTATCAAATTTACTGTCATATAACAAAACCATGTCATTCACCTTAAAGGTGCATAGCTTAGTATGTCAATCATGCCATGCCTTTTCGCGTTGCTTTTGGACTTGTTGGTGAAATCCAACTAGAAATCTTTCTTCCTCAAGCTCATTCATCTATGCGAACCTTTCCTCCAGGGCTCTGCGATCCGTCATACCTGTGAGCACTACTATGTGTAGGCTAGGCACAATAAATTCCATAGGCATTACCACTTCAACACCATAGACAAGCCTAAAAGGGGTTTCTCTAGTCAACTTCTTGCATGTCGTTCAATAATCCCATAGTACTGTAGGTGTGCGTAGGTCCCAATCACTTCACTAAGAATTGTAAACCTTGGTCAACGCGTTCTCCAACACTTTATTAAATTCTTCCACCGTCTCATTAGCCTGTGGGTGATAAGGTGTGCTCTTTTGGTGATACACCTAAAATTCCTCTATTAGCACACTGATCATCTAATTCAAAAAGCACGTACCATAATCATTCATCAAGATATTTGGACAACCAAATCGTGTGCCTCCGCCCAATGAGTCAAATACTCCATCACGGTGATAATGTATCTCGCTCCGGTCTTTCCTTGGGGCTGAATGGGTCCCACAAAATCTATCGCCCATTTCTCAAAGGCTTGCAATGTCATTTGAGGATTCAAAGGCATCCCATCCCTCGGCAATGTCCTACCAGTCCTTTGGTATATATCGCATGTCTTGCAATACGCTTTTGAGTCCTAATGGAGGGTTGACCACCATAACTTTGCGCGTAGAATCTTATGCGCAGTGGCTCTCCCTGCATAAGGTTGTCCTGCGGTGCCCCTACGAGTGTCTGCAAGGATGCTACTTCTTTCAAACTTAGGTACATATCGTCACAATATCTCATCAAACCCCATTTTGTATAAATTTCAAGCAATGACAGAGAAATCTGTCACGCACACTACTAATTCATTCTTCTGCTGGACAATGTATCGTTTCGGTGTAGTACTTTTCATTAGGAGATATATTATATCTTCAAAATGACCATCCGTAATGTGCACTGCAAATAGTTTCACGTCAGGAAATCCTTCTTCAAAGTTAGTGGGTTGCTCCCTCATTTTGATTCATGACAGATGGTTTGGTCCTACGTTTAGTCATCCAAGCTTCACAATAACTTCAAAATCATACTCCTAGAATAATAACAACCATTTACAGATTCTTCCCCCAACAAAGGATTATTGAGCAGGTACTTCAGCATGGAATGATCTGTGTACATCTTAAGATGGCTTCCCAGCAAGTAATGCCTAAACTTCTGGAGTGCATATACCATGGTTAACCCTTTCCGCTCGGTAAAGGAATAATTTTTTTTTGCTTTAGATAAACTTCTGCTTGCAAATGCGATAGGGTGGTCCAGGTCTTCTCCACAAGCCTGTGTCAATATTTCTCCTAGTGCTATACATGATGTATCAACATGTACGTGAAACTCCTTTTCCAATCCGAGAAGACTAGGATCACCACATTGACCATATTTTCTTTCAATACATCCAGGCTCTTCTTACAATCTTCATTCTAGTAGCACGTGACATCCTTCTTCAACAATTTCTCCATAGGTGCAGTGATCTGGGTATATCCTTTGATAAAAATTTTGTAATATCCTGTATGTCCCAAGGTAGCATGCAACTATTTCACACTCCTCGATGATTCTAAGTTGAGTATCATTGCGATCTTCATGGGATCTACCATCAGTCCCTGTCTATGAACCACATGACCCAATAGGGTCCCAAAGGGAGCACAAAACAGACATTTCTTTAGGTTGAGCATGATCTAGTATCTTCGACAGGTATCTAGCATCAAGTGCAAAATTGTTACATGGCATTTCACCAGCCCAACCACAGTCCAATCATCAAAGTATACGTGCAGGAACTTATGAATAAATTCCTTGAACACAGCAACAACTACGCACGAGAAGATTGTAGGCTCATTCTTCAATCCAAACAACATTACAGTGTACTAAAAACAACTGCACTCAGTCATGAAGGTCGTTTTTCTCCTATCTTCTGGCATGATTTTGATCTGGTGGTACCCCGAGAACTCGTCAGTAAAGGAACATGCTTCCTGGCCACCTACATTGTCCAACACTTCATCAGTGAATGGATTTGGGAAAGGATCATGTACCAAGCATCATTCATCTTTCTGAGATCCATGCATATGCTTATTTCATCCTTCCGCTTCTTCTTTTGTACCACCATAGGGCTTACCTAGTCAGATTCATCCATAGGCTCAATAATGCATGCCACGAGCATCTTATCTAGCTCCAAGTGGAATTTTTCCTTGTACTTTGGATTGAGATGATAAGGCCTTTGCTTAACCGACTTCGTGTCGGGCTTCAACGTGATCTTCATCATGCCTAGGTCCCTGATTATCCCCTTCAGATTTGTGAACTTGGTAGGGAATAAATCCTAGTATTTGCAGAGCAATTCAACGACATTATCCACCATCATGTTGTCCCAGTAATCTCTAATCTTTGCAAATTTGGGCTATGTCTCTATACTAATGATTACTTGCTTCATTTTCAATGGTGCAATTATATACAGATTCTCAACCTGTAGCCCTCTAACCTCACAGTGCCCTTCTGTTGTAGGGATGTTAATTTTTCATGGATCCTCGTCCTCTTATTCAGTACTTATGTTATAACATTCTAGCATGTGACTCAGTTGAGTAGTCCATTCAGGTTAAATCAAGTCTAAAGGATCCTGTGGTATCTAAATATTGTTGCTTTAACCTCTTGTAGCGCTTCATCAATACTGTCAAACCCATCTTCAAAACTGAATGTCATCATCAATCCTTTCCACAGGATATCCCATTCACCTATCCCATGGCAGAGCTTTGTTTCTACATACCGGTTCATCGGGACAATATCGAGTGTGTGACAGAACAAGTGCACCCATTCAGGCTGGGTCTTCTCTCCATAAGCCTAGGCCCACTTGGCCAAGTGCACACACATATCATCCTGACCATCATACTTGTCTGTCATTTCCATCTTCAACTTCCTAAAGCGAGTTCTCATCATTCTCGTACATTCGCACCAATCATCAAAGCTTCCCTTGTGTGTACCCCACCACCTTGCGGACATTGCATGCAGTGCCCAGTCCAATGCCTGGAAGCGCTGCCTTTCTGGCACCTCCCTCTCAAATGCATCTAGAAAAATATCTACATCATTTAGGACATCATAACTAGGTATATTTCTTACCTCTGACGACACACACTGTAGTAACCCAGTCATCACGTTATAGCTCAACATAGTTACTTCGTGTAACCGATTTTTCTAGCACTCTAGTTCTTCATCAGAGTCTAATGTGCATGAACTCTCATGATCCCATGTAACTCGTCCATTTGTTGTTATATTCACCCAATCTTGGTATCACGCTATTATATTATAGATACATTCCACATTGTCATCACTCTCATAGTTGCAGACTGGCTTAGTATAACGCGAACCTTCAGCAAGATATAGGGGTAATATTACGCGGAGCGATTTCCTCTCAAAGATCATCTTTCGCTTCCTTAAATTGATTACCCCGTTCATATCAGTAGCCTATTCAATTCCCAGGAGTGTAGGATAGGGATTGTTGTCATCAACTATCTCTATTACTTCAAAATTAGCTAGCGGGCTCACACCTTCAATATCCACAGTCACCCCCTGCAGCAGCCCCATGGGGATGATCTCCTGCTGATTGGCCATCCTTATTTGAATCAGAGACAATTGCAGTGTAGGTCTCCCCATCTGTTCCCAAGTCTGCTTTGATAGGACGTTCACGTCTGACCCTGGGTCCAAAATAACCTGATCCATTTCATACTCCCCTATATGCGTGGTAAGTCTCATTTCTTGTCCCATCCTTGTTTTATGCTTACCTATCTTTCACACTACACGCGGCTCAGTCAGAGTGTTTCTGTCGCATCTATTTATGAGCTCCTACAGCCCCTTCACAGCCTTGGTATTTCACATTAGCTTCATGTAGGTCTTCACGAAGGTTGTAAGCATAGAAGGGTCCATCTCCTGATCAAGATTATCCTTGCTTCCTGAGGTGGAAGCCTCATTGAAGCTCTTCTTCTCTTCCATGAAGGTTTCACATGCACTCTCCAAATCAAACTCAATTTCCTTTCCTAGAGCTTTGTGAACCCATCTACTATCTTCTGGTTGTTTCCCCTTATCATCTCCTGTTGCGATTCTGCTCCAGAGCACTATATTCACATTTCAATCCTCTTCGCGTGGCTCAGACCTCACCATCTATATATTCTGAGTTGGTAGAGGTGGTAACACCCATTTGTCACATATCATAGCTATCAGCATAGGATAGTCCTCCATTTCATAAACAAACAGAGTGCAATACTTGCATGAAAGACGTGTTGAGTTAGTGCAATTGTGGGCATAGTGTCTTGGTCCTCCGCAATTGTAGCAAATCAACTATCCCCGACTGCTGCCAGGTCCTCCTCTGCCTCAACCTCTTCCGCACCCCTGAAATCCTATCCACGCCATCCGTATGTTTTGATCAGGGGGCGTTTTTTGGCCTGAACCCTATAAGAGGGATCTCTATCCATCATCAATTCATAACTTCTACAATTACATTCATCGTGCACTACCAACCTACAAAAGTTGCAGAATAGTTGTTGCGGTGTCCGTACAAACTTCTGCAACAGATGACAGTTGTCCATGGCATGTTTCCCTGCCTCCTGACAGATAGTGCACCACAATGTAGGCCCCACACATGGTCTTGCCTAAGCTTCTAGCCTCAAAGGAATTTGCCCTCCTCCTGTAAGGTAGTTCGCAAATACTAGACAATGGTCTTTGTCATGTCCTTGACTCTTGCATTTCAGACACCATACCTCTTACACACCTCTGGTTGAACTGTTTTGTCCTACTTCAAGATTTGCATCTCAAGGAAAATATTTTTCAACTGCACATGGATCTGCTAAACCCCTAGATTAGGATCTTGCATTGGGGTCTCATGTAGTCTCATTGCAATCTCTAAGGACTCTGCCTGAGTTGTTATCTTCTACTGCAACAGCACAACCCTTAAGTGTGGTAGGAGTGAAGCCACAAACCACTTGCAATGTTGTCCGTCTGTTAGGTTCATGTTAGCTTCGTGAATTTTACACTTCAATATCTGATCAAGTTCCCAAGGTGTCTCACCTGGTTTCATCACTATTTCTTTGAACCCTACAATAGACTGTGCTTCCGATTTAGACCTACTTAATTCTTTATTCAGTTTTGTTTGTATGCCTACCATTCTAGCATTCAGGTTATCATTAGTGTACTTGATATACCAGGTCAGCGCGCGATCCTGAAGGGCACTAACCAAGGTCCCCTTCTTCATGTTGTGATCTGTAATTCCATGAGCTTCCCAAGCATCCTTTACAATGATCCAGAATTGGTCTGGGTCCTCATTCCCCAGGCCTTTGAACAAAGGCAGCTTCACCGAATTTTACTGAACTGTGGTGGAAGTGGAGGTGGTAAGAGTGAAGTTGCAGGCGATGGTGGTGAAGTTGAAGGTGGTGTGGGCAGAGGTGGTATTCGCGGGAACCCTTGCCTTATTAATTAAATAGCACTTTGTGGATAAACCTGTGCTATTCCCTCTTCGTCACCTTGCAAAGGTGAAATTAATGGGCTATATTTAAGAGCCTTTTTCCTTCATTTCTATAAGTTTTTCCATTTTGTGTAGCCCCAAACATCAAGGTATCTTCATAACCTGTTTTTCGCACAATAGCATTTTAATCCAGGTATTCAAATATTTTATGTACATACCTCGTGGTCCATTGAAAAAATGTCATTCCGCTTCACTGTAGCTGACTAAGGTGTCAACCGCAAATTTAGTTACAAATCCTCCTATGATGTGATCGAGCCAATGATCGACAACGTGGGTGATCTTATCCTTCGATACTTCCAACCATCACACTAACTCCAGGGTCCACATAATAGGACTGTCAAGTTTCCACCTTCCTTGGTTGTCTACTAGCTTCGTGATCCACTCGTATAGCTCAATCCGAAAAGAACAGAAAAAGATCTCATGGATCTCTGTATATAGGTACATGTCCAACCAATGTTCCTTTGTCAGTCTTTGGTTTCTATTCTCTTGTGCCGCGAATTCATGGATCTTCGTATCCAACCAGTCTCCAATCTCTTTCTTAGTCAGATTCCAGTGATACGACATCACACATCTCTTATACAAATTCAGGTCCTAGCAACAAAACCATTTGTTGGCTTGGGGGGCCTGATCCAGGTTCAGTGTTAGTTAGCCAAACAAATCCCTACACTACTGGCCCTTTTGGCATCAACCCACAAAGCGTGGACCAAAGTCTCACCCGAAGTAGTATGGGGGGATGCTGTAACCATGTTTCTGCACCCTGAGATGGTCGTGATGCCATTTTATTCCCTTTATTCCTGCTTTTGCACAAGTCGCTTCGCTCTATGGTTCAATAGACAAGCCTTCTCTTGTGTCCTTCTATACCTCTGCGAAAGGGTTCAATTGTCCTTCCCACAACCCTAACCCTTGATCTAGACCCTTTCGCGTTGCCAAAGAAACATACCGTGTAGATTCCTAGATTAGTCCAAATTTCTTACTTATCTTAATAGTTACTCCTAGTTAGCACAGCGTAAATAGATATTCTTATATGTGTTTAGTTATCCAACATAATCATACACATTCACACATCACATAAGCACTACATAGGAAATTTGTACATGAATTGATAAGAAACATTAATCAGAACAAAGACACGGAAATTGCAGAATAATTCTCTTTATTAATATCTTCCAAGTGATTATAGAATCTAACCACCCTGCGCACACAGTTGCAGGGGTTTGCGTACTCAGCTGCAAACTTCCACCCTAGGCCTCTCCACACCTAGCTACAGAGCCTCTACCTATGCTATGATCCAAAACTTAGACTTCTTACTTTAGAGCTATCACTCTCTTACATTGTGTGTCTCTAAAGCTACTTAGATCTTAGCTCCTTTTATACAATCCCATGGTCCGCAAACCATGGGTAGATCTCTTTCTACCGACTTTACTTTACAAAACTAAGGGTGGAGAACCCTTTATGACTTATAACACCTATGTGTTCCTCGACCACAAAATGTGGAGTCTTTACAAGATTTGACCAAAATATGGGCTTTTATCCTTGAAACTACCCTTTGAGGGATCTCATTCCCAACATCTTAGCATCCGGCAATTAGGGCTATTCAAGGTTGCATATAGGTATCCCGCCTTCCTATGTGCAGACACCATCACCTAGATTGTCTCACATATAGATGAACAAACTATGACATTGAGAAGTTATAAAAGGAAAAATATCTTCTTCTTCACGGCATAAGACTTTTGACATATGTATCACTTGCACAAGGCAGCAAAGCACATGGACTCACTCTCTATGCCACCCACAACTATGTGAACACAAGAGATTTTCAAACACTGGGTGAAAGAGCCATTGAATTTTCGACAAACACCTAGCCATGTGTATAAGACAAAGTCTCTCAAGAAGGCTTACCACCTCTTGCTCATCTTTTCTTGTAGAATCCATGGTCAAGAGAGCACAAAATCTTTTCGTGAAGGGTGGGCAGTCTTATTGGATCAGCTGGTGAATGATGGGAGGCCATTAAACCGGTAAGATCTGTTGGCTGAAAAATTGAAGGTCCATGTAGCACAGGCTCGAAATTTTCCTAGTGATGAGCAAGAAAGGTTCTACATGTTTTCATACTTACAGGATGCAATATGTGCGCAACAATAGTTCCCTGGCATGAGCTATACATCGACACCATGAGAGATTGTTATGAACATCTATTGCAAATTTCTTTCAGAATGCAATTATCAAGGAGTAATGGCACGACATAAGACCACTTTATCATCCCAATATACAAGCTTATATTTGAAAAATATCCACCTTGCATGTCCTAAGAAGCAATGGAGGTGATAGTAGACATTGAAAATTGGTATGCCTCACCAGGTGATACCTTCATTAGATTTTTTGCTAGAGAGAATCCTCTATGTGTCTTATCAAGGTATGCCATTGACAAACTGATCATGTAAGAAGTATCATACCATCTCTCTACAGGTTTGTCTGCAGCACTGCAGAGGAAGAAGAAAGCACCATGGCCCACTCTTCCTTTGCATATTGAATTATACGAGATAAATAACTTGAAAGTTGTAGATGTGGAGGCTAAGGAATAGTGAGATTTGAATTTGACACCAAGGAATAAGTGGGGCATTTCATTGACTAGAGGAGGATCCTTGGAGGTACTGCTACAATGTCTCCAGAATCAATGAGCTAGTCAGTATGTAGAAATTTTGAATAATATGACATATATTCACAGAGATTATCCCGATTATACACTATTGAGGAATAAATGCATAATACATAACCTCCTCTATGTTGATCATAAATTTACAGAAGCATAAACAATAACATGCGCACATAGAAGCATCAATCACACATATCAACACAATATTTTCCCGAGGAAAGCATCTCGCTAAAAACCCCAGCTATCTGTATATTATATATATTGATAACATGTAACAATACATAGTACAATACTCTTCACAAGTATACAACACTATCTCCACCTGTTACACACAATACAGCTCAGATTTGATCTCCAAATCTCCCTCGCTGCTTGCCTGCCTCCACTGCGCAATCCTGCAAGAGAATAAATGATTATGGCTCAAGCAAACTCGTATTTACTTGGAAAAATCACGTGAGCAAAAGCTACAATTTCCCTTGGCCTCATTGGCATTACTCAATCCATTGCATGTGCAAATCTCATGCACAACTGATAGTAGAAGCTCACCATTTCACTTACCTCTAACACCTATCTCCACTGAACTGTCCATGCACTGAGTTAACTTATGTATTCTTCAGTTGCTTTATGAGTTAATAATTAGTGAATTAATTAATAACTAATTCACACAACTCATCACTTAGTCTATTGGCCAGTTAGACTAAATACAACTAGTTCAACTAAGTCAAACTGAACACAACTCCATCAACTCCTCAATCAACTCCACAGAACTCAATCACTGAAGTCCTAACTGAAGTCCTCCATGCAATAGCTCAAGTAACCCATAAGAACCACGTATTTCCTTCTGGTAGTTGCATGTTCCACATCCGTAGCTCAAACTGAAGTGCTCCAAGAGAATAAGATAATGTTTATAGTCCAAATATTATTAAGAGCTAATAATATTTGACTGTTCTATTTTTAGATTAGCAGTCTAAAAATAGACTCCGCCCATATGTCTAAAAATAAAAGTCCATCTATTTTTTCCAACTTGACCAATCATCCACAAATAACATCCTGCAACTCATAGACCATGATCCATATGTCTAAAAATAGACATAGTCTAAAAATAGACCTTGCGCCAAAAATAGCCTGTGGGACCACTTAGTGAAGGCAACTTCTTTTCACTAAGCTCCATCATCTTGTTACATATTCAACACTCCCTCTCAACAAGATATGGATTATCTGCAACCCCTATCCTGTAACTCTGGAATGTTCGCATTGCAACACATCTACCCGGTCCACTTTCTCCAACAACACTTGGGACAAAAACACTCCCAACTGACCCCTCTATTGGGCTAGGAACATACTCTGATGCTGAAGCTCTCCTGCTGCTGACAAGTGCTCCCTCTCTGACATCTGCACTACTGAACATATCCATGCATCTCGCACCATTGCACACCTCTCTGTGCCACCTAGCACTGTGAAAAACACTTGTGCCTCTCGCATTGCTACAGCCTACTAGTTATGCGCTATCCTTGGATTCCCTGCACTGTCGCTCTCTTTGTCGCTCCATCCGCATCTGTCTCTACCCAATCAGTCAGTTCCTGCTACTCCACATCGAGGCTCCTGTAGCAAGGTCTCATCCAAGAGGTTGGGTACCTCAAGGATCATGCCCCTCCTCCTTAGGACGATCACCCTATATCGCCCCACCTCCTACCTGGAGGTATGGCTACATGTGATCCCTTAGCCCACCTGGCTCGAAGTTTCCCCCTATTGGAGGTCTCTGCATGAGTAGATGTCTCTACTCGATCTCCTCTCAGCTTCCCTTGTTGTGGCTGCTCCACAACCTCCTGAAGCTGCTGCACCAATCGTGGTTCCTCCACAATTGTTTGAGACTTCTTCTGGCTCTTCATGTTGAGAGGTAATATACCCTCCCTCTCAACCACCAAGTCTCCATCAGTTGCCTTGCTGCTCAAGGCTTTGCATGCATCTTGAACCTCAAGCGTATACATGTTCTTGACCCGTGAACCAATTTGCTTCACCTGTCTAGTGATGATGTGTCTAAGGAAAACCTTTCCCTCTCTAAAGACTACATCATAGCCTCTGTCTTCCAGCATCGCAATTGACACCAAGTTTCTCTTCAATCTTGGTACATACTTGACATCGGTCAAGGTAAGGCGAGCTCCATGCTCCCTCTGAAAAATAACCGTGCCTACATCTGAGACACTATACTTCTCATCATTACCCATCCCTATGAGTATCTGGAGATCTTTCTCCTCCAGAGTACTGAACAAACTTTTGTCGCCGGACATGTGGAAAGAAGCTCCACTATTAAGAAACCAACCACTTCCCATCATGGATGAAACCATGCATGTGAAGACTGTGAAATCCAACTCAAATTGTGAAGCAAGTGCCTCACCTTCAGATCCTTCCCCAGATCCCTTCTTGGACTTCTTCTTTGGGTAATTAGTAGCATAATGGCCCAACTCATGACAACGAAAGCATCTCACCTTCAACTTGACAACCTTCTTCCCACCATTGCAAGAACTCGATTCGGAAAGAGAAACCTTCCCCTTCCCCTTCTTCACCTTACTCGCTAAGGCACAGTTCTCCTCATCATGCATAGATGAAGAACTGTCTCTGGTGCACCGTCTAATCTCCTCTCACACAAGATCCGACCAAAGTCTCTCCCATCCTGGCAATTTCTCCCTTCCATTCACTGGGTCCTGGTAGCTATGCCAACTCTTAGGAAGGCCAAGGAGAGCTAGACTCACCATATCCTCATCATCGACAGTCACCCCCACACTTCCCAGCTCATCCCGGCATTGGGTGAACTTCGTGAGATACTGGGGCGTACTATCTCCATTCTCACACTTAATGTTTCTGAGCTTTATCCTTGAGCACCATTCCACCATCTCAAAAACTCAATCGCTTCTGATCTAAAATTCGTGAGAACAAAGTATTTCTCGTATAGAGATCCACTGTATGGGCATTCACCGGATATCTCACCTTCCCAAAGAAGGATGAATCCGGAGGCTACCTGGCCTGATCACAGACGTTGCCTGGAGAAATAAAAATTAAACACTTTCTGAATAATAGATCTAATGATCAATACAACATTGATATCATGTAGAACTTCTTCTATAAATCAGCTCGCTCTGATACCATGTAGAAATTTTGAATAATATGACACATATTCACAGAGATTATCCCGATTATACACTATTGCGAAATACATGCATAATACATAACCTCCTCTACATTGATCATCAATTTACAGAAGCAAAAACAATAACATGCGCACATAGAAGCATCAATCACACATATCAACACAGTATTTTCCCGGGGAAAGAATCTCGCTAAAAACCCCGACTATCTGTATATTATATTGATTGAGAACATGTAACAATACATAGTACAATACTCTTCAAAAGTATCCAGCATTATCTCCACCTATTACACACAATATAGCTCAGATCTAATCTCCAAATCTCCCCCGCTGCTTGCCTGCCTCCACTGCGCAATCCTGCAAGAGAATAGATTATTATGGCTCAAGCAAACTCGTATTTACTTGGAAAAATCACGTGAGCACAAGATACAATTTCCCTTGTCCTCATTGGCATTACTCCATCCATTGCATGTGCAAATCGCATGCACAACTGATAGTAGCAACTCACCCTTTCACTTACCTCTAACACCTGTCTCCACTGAACTGTCCATGCACTGACATGCACTGAGTTAACTGATGTATTATTTATTTGCTTTATGAGTTAATAATTAGTGAATTAATTAATAACTAATTCACAAAACTCATCACTTAGTCTATTGGCCAGTTAGACTAAATACAACTAGTTCAACTAAGTCAAACTGAACACAACTCCATCAACTCCTGATCCAACTCCAGAGAACTCAATCACTGAAGTCCTAACTGAAGTCCTCCATGCAATATCTCAAGTAAACCATAGGAACCACGTATTTCCTTCATGAAATTGCATGTTCCACATCTGTAGCTCGAACTGAAGTGCTCCAAGAGAATAAGATAAATTTTAGAGTCCAAATATTACTAAGGGCTAATAATATTTGACTGTTTCTATTTTTACTTGACAGTCTAAAATAGACTCTGATCACACCACCGTCATCCAAAAACTAGAAGTCCATCTATTTTTCCCAACATGACCAATCATCCATAACAACATCCTGCAACTGATAGACATGATCCATATGTCTAAAAATAGACTTTGCACCAAAACTTGCCTGCAGGACCACTTAGTGAAGGCGACTCCTTTCCACTAAGCTCCATCATCTTGTTGCATTCTCAACAAGCATTTCTTGTTGCACACTTTTAAACAAAGTATAGCGAGCACTTCAAAGGTTGCTCCACAAACAATAGAAATTTTGAAATCAACAACAACAAAAGGTAGTAATCCTGTGCAAGAAAAGTGAAAGAGGAAGTTTTATGACATTCAAGAGGGAGAGAAAATTTGTAAAATGAAAGAAGATACTCTTATCGCGACGACATATTTAGTGGCGAAATCAAAAAGGAAGCAAAGGATGCAAAGAGAAGAGTAGAGGAAGAGAGAAAAGTAGAGGTTGTAGGAAGCAAAACTAAAGCTACATGAAGCAGGAAGGAAGTTGCAGGAAGAACAAGAGTTGAGAAGGAGAGAAGAAGAAGAGAAGTAGAAATAGGAAGAAGAACAAAGGCAAGTCATGATGAAAGAGGAAACAACACCGAAACAACTTGAGGAATAAGGACAACCAGTAGCTGAGGAGGAAGGTGAACAAATGCAGGATCAGGAGCTTGCTCAGTAGATTGAGTAACTAATTGAAATGATAGACATTTTGTTGGAATATGAGCAACAGAATGGAGATGTTGACTTGATGCCGAGAGAACCTTAGGTAATCCCTCATTCTCCACCACCTCCAATAGTAGAGCTAAGTCTGAGTGAGTAAGAATATTTTGTTTTCCTTGATCATCAATTTACAGAAGCAGAAACAATAACATGCGCACATAGAAGCATCAATCACACATATCAACACAGTATTTTCCCGGGGAAAGAATCTCGCTAAAAACCCCAACTATTTGTATATTATATTGATTGAGAACATGTAACAATACATAGTACAATACTCTTCATAAGTATCCAGCATTATCTCCACCTATTACAGACAATATAGCTCAGATATGATCTCCAAATCTCCCCCGCTGCTTGCCTGCCTCCACTGCGCAATCCTGCAAGAGAAAAGATGATTATGGCTCAAGCAAACTCGTATTTACTTGGAAAAATCACGTGAGCACAAGATACAATTTCCCTTTTCCTCATTGGCATTACTCAATCCATTGCATGTGCAAATCGCATGCACAACTGATAGTAGCAACTCACCCTTTCACTTACCTCTAACACCTATCTCCACTGAACTGTCCATGCACTGACATGCACTGAGTTAACTGATGTATTATTCAGTTGCTTTATGAGTTAATAATTAGTGAATTAATTAATAACTAATTCACACAACTCATCACTTAGTCTATTGGCCAGTTAGACTAAATACAACTAGTTCAACTAAGTCAAACTGAACACAACTCCATCAACTCCTGATCCAACTCCATAGAACTCAATCACTGAAGTCCTAACTGAAGTCCTCCATGAAATATCTCAAGTAACCCATAAGAACCACGTATTTCCTTCATGAAATTGCATGTTCCACATCTGTAGCTCGAACTGAAGTGCTCAAAGAGAATAAGATAAAGTTCAGAGTCCAAATATTACTAAGGGCTAATAATATTTGACTGTTTCTATTTTTACTTGACAGTCTAAAAATAGACTCTGATCACACCACTGTCATCCAAAAAATAGAAGTCCATCTATTGTTTCCAACATGACCAATCATCCATAACAGCATCCTGCAACTCATAGACATGATCCATATGTCTAAAAATAGACATAGTCTAAAAATAGACTTTGCACCAAAACTTGCCTGCGGGACCACTTAGTGAAGGCAACTCCTTTCCACTAAGCTCCATCATCTTGTTGCATTCTCAACAAGCATTTCCTGTTGTACACTTTTCAACAAAGTATAGTGAGCACTTCAAAGGTTGCTCCACAAACAATAGAAATTTCAAAATCAACAACAACAAAAGGTAGTAATCGTGTGCAAGAAAAGCGAAAGAGGAAGATTTATGACATTCAATAGGGAGAGAAAATTTGTAAAATGAAAGAAGATACTCTTATCGCGACGACATATTTAGCGGCGAAATCAAAAAGGAAGCAAAGGATGCAAAGAGAAGAGTAGAGGAAGAGAGAAAAGTAGAGGTTGTAGGAAGCAAAACTAAAGCTACATGAAGCAGGAAGGAAGTTGCAGGAAGAACAAAAATTGAGAATAGTGGTGATTTTAGGGGCGAATGTTCGCCCTTTGGCGAAATTAAGGGGTTTTAAATTTTTAGTGGGCGAATATTTTGTATCATAGTACATCTTTACAAATCACCTCAAATAGCCCACCTTATTTTAAGGGAGGGTAAAAAAGGTAAATTTAGCCCTTGAAATTAGGAGT
>APFE031098505.1:219051-288403 GCA_000404065.3 Pinus taeda
GGAAATTATATTGTAAAAATATCTTAAGGTGAATGGTTGAAGCATAGACATTGGACAAGTATATTTGTATACTTCTGTTTTAAACTGAAACAAATCCAGGGCTAAAAGGAATGGATTGATTGCACTAGTCATCCTTCTATAACTTTCAACATATGCTGGAGTAAACAGATTGTAATTTGGGTAATTTTTCTAATTGCAAACGGGAACATACTTGTGTATTGGCAGGGTGGTTACGAGGTCCCTAGAAGTGGAGTAAACAATTGTAATTTGGGTAATTTTTCTAATTGAAAACAGGAACATACTTGTGTATTGGCAGGGTGGTTATGAGGTCCCTAGAAGTGATGAATTTGAATTTTTCTTGGTTTTATATATAGTATTAGGTTTTTTCTCATGCTTTCTGTGAATGGCACGGGTGAATTTTATCTTACACCCACTAGATTATCGATATGTAATTTCGGTAATTTTGATTTCAAAAGATATTTTAAAGAAATGCAATGATTTCATTTGTGTATTCAATAAACACAAGATTTTATAATTGAGTAAAATATTCGCCATGCCTGGTGAGAGATTCGCCAAAAAATTATATATACATATCATATTATTGATAAAATCGCCTTCCATTTTTCCTATAAACCATGGAGATTTGCCCATTTATTATACATGTAAATTTAGGGGGGGTTCTTAAAATTTTCCCTGGTTGAGAAGGAGAGAAGAAGAAGAGAAGTAGAAATAGGAAGAAGAACAAAGGCAAGTCATGATGAAAGAGGAAACAACACTGAAACAAGTTGAGGAATAAGGACAACCAGTAGCTGAGGAGGAAGGTGAACAAATGCAGGATCAGGAGCTTGCTCATTAGATTGAGTAACTAATTGAAATGATAGACATTTTGTTGTAATATGAGCAACAGAATGGAGATGTTTACTTGATGCGGAGAGAACCATAGGTAATCCCTCATTCTCCGCCACCTCCAACAGTAGAGCTAACTCCGAGTGAGTAAGAAGATGTTGTTTTCCTTGATGATTATCATGTCATGGATGTCTACAATCTATCATTCGATGAGTTCCAAAGGAGGATTATACAAGTGCAAAGGAAGAACTTTCGAGATGATCATGCATCAGTTGCATTTATTAAAGAAAGGGTGATAGTGTCAAACACTAGGAAGCATCCAAATGCCATTTCGGAAGCCAGCTTTGCCTATGAAGGAGAAACAAGGTGAAATGTTCAGTGTTTGATGGCCGAGAATGAGCGACTGGAACAAAACTTATAGGATTCTAGCAAAGAGATAGAACAAACCTAAGTAACAACACCGAATGCAGTTTCCACATTGGGGGAGATGAGAGCAACGATACATGCTGAAGTATAAACACTTGGAGAAACCATGAAGACGCTTTATGATGGTTTTCTCACTATACATAAAGCAATTATCTATTTGCATGGCTTACAACACTAGAGAAAAGAGTTTCTAAAAACTCGAAAATAAATACAAGTTGGCATCTCCTATGTGCAAGATTGGACAATGTAGTTCAAAGGGGCCCCACCCGACTTAGTGAAGAAAATGAAGCCACAGGAAAAGCTGGAGAAAGTAAAGGTTCAAATTTTGATTCAAAACAACAAGAATATCACCTCATTCATTGGCAGCATATAACCCTCATATGTGTGGTTGTATATTAGTTTGGATATCTTGGTGAGAACACACCATATCCCATCAAATGGTTCCCTCACTAAAGCTAAACCCAACAACCAAGTCCAACAGGAGGTCGATGATTACTTGGAGCAGCTAAGATAGGAGGCCACAAGGGAAGACATGGAGCTGAATGCACAAATGATGCAGAAGTTCATTGGTGGTATTATAAAAGTCAAAACAATGTTGCTCATGCTTCAAAATGATTTGTACACCTGTTCCAAGACAGTGTACCTCGGTGCCATGGAGGCTAGAGTCTCCTTCCAGCAAGACATTTTTAAGAAGTTTGGGGACATCATCACACAATACCAAGCTTGTCACTAAGAAACAACAAGTGGAGGTTGTTGAACTAGACTTATCCCAAACTACAACATCCTAATGTTGTGTCATGTTAGGTTTTCAGGTTGTCTCTACCCTATTTGGTCTCATATGGGTATGAGTGGAAAATGTATCATTATTTGTATTTATGTTATAAGTGAAATTCCAAGTGTCAATATTGGAATATGAAAAGTCATCATGTAATGTAATATGTTATTTTTTGAAGAAGTTGAAGAGTCATGAAGATAGTCTAAAGGTCACAAAGGGGAGTTTAAGAGTCACCCCCTCTTATTATAAATAGAACCCCATAACTCATGTAACGAGATTTTAGGAACCAATTCTTTGGCTAGGCTTAGGCTTAGAAAGAGCTTGGGAGTATTGTGAATAGTCTTGGCTTCTCCATAGCATAGAGCGAGTATAGTTCTTTGGAGGACTAGATGTTCTTGACTAATGTTCCACAATTGGGGCTAGTGGTTGTCAATGGTGTATGTATGGATGGAACTTTCACTTATAATACTAAAATCATAACCAACATGCTTTCATGCATATGTTGTTAATATAATGGGACTATTCTTGTTGTATTGGCAATGTATGTTATTTAACTTATGCATATTCTTATGAAATATTTTGCTTGAATTTGTATGAATCTTGTTGAATGTGTGTTGTTGGATTAATTCATCACTTTAACTTGTGCACTATTTCACATCTTAACCTGTGATGTCATTTCTCTCATGTGTTCCTTTCAAGCTGCATACTATTACAGGCTTCCAAGGGGCACACTTCCTTTTCCCTTCATGCATCACACTTGATTCTCCGCAGGGTCACACACTTGCTCTTACCGAAAGTTATCATACTTTCCTTTGCGCATCTCCATGATGAAGGCATAAAATTACCACCCATTGTTGGGACTCCTACTCCAAATGGTGTGAGTTCTAATTGGGACTTTATATCGGGGAGATTCCCTGAATGTTGGTGGGTCCAACACCATCAACAAGAAATTGGAAAAGGCAATGCCAAAGGATTAGAAAGGCATAAGACATGCATTAGCATTTTATTTATTAAAATAATGGAAATTAGGAGAGAAGGAAGGTGAAAGGTCACAAGATGCATGTGTGGATGAAAATGAAGGAAAATATTGAAAGTTGAAGAAAATAGAGGCCTCATTAATGAAAAGGCTTATAAGGATTAGTTTGTAGCTTTTTGTCAATTTAGTTTTGGAGATCTAATTTTCTACCCTCTCTCTCTTACTCTTGGACACTTTGAGATTTCTTGCAAGTACGAAGTTGCATGTATGAATTCCTTGCTAGTTTTGGCATGCATGTGATTTCATGGTTATGATCTATCATTGGCATGGTGGATTTCCTCAATTGACAGTGGATTTTACCTAGCCTTTTGATTTCTTGGATAGCCATGGTGTTGTGGGTATCTTTCCTTTTGTTTTCTAGTTGGTTCTGATGTTCCTTTAGCCGTGGGTTGAGTTACTAGTTCCTGGAAGCCTTGGTTGGACAAAGGCTCTGGAAGCCCTCTAACATATTGGGTTGAGTTACTAGTCCTGGAAGCCTTGGTTGGAAAAAATATCTAGAATCCCTTCAGGGGTTGAGTTATTAGTCCTGGAATCCCTGGTTGCACAAACTCTTTGGAAACCCAACAATAGGTGTGAGTTGAGTTACTAGTCCTAGAAGCCTTGGTTGAAACAAATGCTCTGGAGCATTGGAAAACTTAGATAGAGACCAATCTAGTGATGGTTAGTGATGTTCAACTGTGAGGTGGGATCAATAGTTGAGGGTTGAGGTGGTTTGGCCTCTGGAAGACATGGTTTGGTTTTGCCGGATTTGTCCCATGAGATCCCACATTCATGCTTGGAATATGGCATGGGGGTTATTGGTTGAATGAGTCATTTGGTTTAGCCTAGTTTATGGTCAGGTGGTACATGGAAGTCCCAGACCTAGTTGGACTTTTCATATGTTAATAAGAGATTCTTTCCTCTTGTATTTTATGGGTAAATATACTTGTTCATATGTGGTTTTTATGGTTGTTATATTGATGTTATTTTTGTTGGTTATATGTTGGTTATGAGCATGTTTTATGACAGTGATGATGGATGACTCTCATCATGTTTTGATTTGTAAATGAATGAATAATGAATATATGACCTAATATGTGATAATGCAGATAATGTGATAAGGCATCAATGCTTCTTAGGGATTCTCATATAAGTATGGGACCCATATGCTCAGATTTATTGTTATGACCTGTAAAATGCATATTTTTGACATGTTTGATGAAATGCCTATCATGGCTATTAGGGGTCTAGTCAATTATTTGTTTAAGTATTTACTAGTCTCATTGTTTCAATGTAATTTATAATTTCTGGTAGTTACATAAAGTTCTGAGCAATGGCTTGAGACACACCCTTGAAAATGTCGCACAAAATCTGGGGCTACTGGCACAAAATTTCTTAGAAAAATCCCTAGTTATTGGCATGCCCTTGCTGTGAGAGCAACTAGAGGTCACCATTCACATGCATGCCCATGTCATGGGCTAAAATGAGGCTCTAGCTCAGTAAAATGTCAAGTTACCTCAAGGGTTGGTCACCTGCAAGGGTATGTTGGCTCCTAAAGGCTTTGTAACATGTTTAGAAGGTAAAATTGGTTGTGTTTTGTTAGTTCCAAATCCTTAATTGTACATGGGGAGTTGAATAAGATCATAATAGACTCTCCTCACATGTTTACCTCAACAAATTGGTTAACTTAGGTAAATGTGGGAGGAGGTTGTTACAGTGTTATGGATGCTAAAGTCTTGAAGAGGTATCTGTTTTTGTACCAGTTTCATGATGCTTTTTTGGTAGAGATGTCAAAGCTACTCCCTCATATGGAAGTGTAATTTTGTCTTGAGTTGATACCAGGAGAAACACCAACACCAAAGGAACCATACAAGATCAGCACTCATGAATTAGTGGAATTAAAGTTGCAGCTTAAGGAAATAATTGATAAAGGATACATTAGGCCAAGTGGGTCACCTTGGGGTGTACCAATATTTTTTTTTGAAGAAGGATCGTACTCTCAAGTTCTATATTGATTAAAACCAATTGAACAAGGTGAAGATAAAGAACATGTATCCTTTACCACAAATTGATGACTTATTTGATCAAGTGAAGGGAGTAGTAGTGTTCTTGAAGATTGACTTGAGATCATGATATCATCAGGTATACATAAAAAAAAGAGGACATCTACAAGACAATAATTTGTACCAGGTATGGGAATCCTGATTTTGTAGCAATTCCATTTGGTCTTACTAATGCTCCAACTACTTTCATGTTTTTTTATCAATAGTGTGTTGGATCCTGATCTTGAAAAGTTTGTGATAGTATTCATTGATGACATATGATGCGGGAGCATCCAGAATTAGCAAACAATGTGATTGTATGTTCACATGTTGTGGCTAACAAGAGATGAATTTAATTAACCTGAGTGGTCAAAATCAATTCTTAGTAGAGAGGGTTAGATCTCTCGAAAATTATCTTACTGTAATAATTAGAATATTATATTATTTTTAGAATAGGAGATAAGTTGTTAGTATAGGTGTGTATCAGAGCTTGAGAAAAGGGATTTAATGGTTGAGTTAATAAAAATAGAGATTGAGTTGTCAATGCAGTTAAGATAGGATTTGATTCATAAAAGCGGAGAGAATGTAATGATAGAGAGATGAGATGGTCAAAAACAAAGTGAGTAAGAGAGAGTTTGAGTGAGAGATAGGGTTTGAGATTGAAACAGAGGTCAAAAAACTATTGTAATCGAGCCGAGAGGGCCAAGACTCTGCAAATTCCATTTTGTTGAATAATTGATTGAAGTGTGGTGTGGAAGCACTATTATGGTGCAAAAATTCATTTGTAGTTGTGTATCGGCGTTCTGGACCCTGTTCAGGTGGTTTTCTCTGTTCATACATTTTATTGAATATCACAGTCAATTAATATTAATGATTAATATTGAGCTTCAGCATTAGACCTTCCTTAAGTGACTTTATTAAGATTGTGAATTAAGAACGTGGTAGTATTCGATAAGTGGGAAGTGTTATCTCTTGTGCCCTAAAGGTGGTAAGTGGTATTCCTAAATTTCAGGCGATTAGCCTTAGCGGGTGACATATAGCACGAGAAAACTATTTTTCTTGTGCTCTCTCTACCTAATATCATTCATGTAAGAATTTGTGTGAGATTGCAGGACAACCGTTCAATTGGATAGGTCACATCGACGGTGGAGATCGTCCGGGTTGGTTGGTGAACAGACGACGCGATATGCATTGGATCTGGAGAAGTGAGATCAACGACGCGAATTGAAGTGCTTGATATAAGGAGAAGTCAACGAGGGACCGACAGTGATTGGTTAGACAAGAGGGACCCTCGGGGGGAAAATCTACGTACATAATATGTTTGTGTGCAGCTGATTGGTTACAAATTTAACAAGTGGTCTAATTCCAGACTACCACCCCATTGTGTCAATCTCCCACATCATTTTTGGTGTCAGAGCATAGAGATTAAGTTTTTCTATTGTAAACATGCCACTGAGGAGAGAAGGAGGCATAGGTCGGGGGAGACTTGAAGCAAAGCCAGTTTTGCTAGATGAGATCCGAAACCTGCATACAAGGATGGAGACAATGGAGATTGCTCAGAGGAGAGAACCTGATGAAGGAGATGCCAGTGCTGCAGAAGAATATTCTGAGGAAGAAGAAGAGGATGAAAGTGAAGCTGCCAAAGTTATCAAGATATTGGCCAAAGAAAGTGGAATACCAAAGGTGGAAATACCTTTGTATGACATGAATCTCAATGTATAAGAGTTGGCAGACTAGATTAGTTCATTAGACAAGTACTTTTAATATGAGAAGGTTGATAACAAAAAGAAGATGAAATTTGCAGTTACCAGATTGAAGAGTCATTCAACTATATGGTGGGATGAATTATAAACATCCAGAGCAAGAAAAGGGAAGTCCCAGATCAAGCAATGGGATAAAATGGTAAGTATATTAAAACCCAAATTTATGCCAAAAGATTATCAGTTAAATTTTTTCAAACAGTTACAAAATTTGAGGCAAAAAGGAATGACTATCAAAGAATACACGAAGGAGTTTTATAAGTTGAGCATTAGAGTATGACATGAGGAGGATGATGTTGAATAGGTAGCTAGGTACATCAATGGCTTGAGATATGACATACAGGATGAAATCAGTTTGTTGAGTCTGAAGACAATTGAGGATGCCTATCAAGCAGATTTGAAGGCAGAAGAGAAGATGTTCAGGAAGCAAAATCAGAGGAATAGAGGAAAAATTTTAGCAATAGATAGAGGAACTACCAAATCAAGATTTCAGCACCCTTAGGGTGAAGAAGGAGGTTCAAGTAGTAGACCACCACAAAGAGGAGAGTTTAGTAGAGGAAGATTTGCACCCAGAGGAAGAGGCTGAGGAAGAAAAATTCAGTGTTACACATGTGGAGAATGGGGACATGGATCATGGGACTGTCCTCATATCAAAGTAACAAATCAGAGGAATGTGAGTGTGCTGAGGCAAGGGAAGAGAAACCTAAAATTGCAAACAAGGAAGAATCACTTGAAGTAGGAGAATCCTTGTTGTTGAAAAGGGTATTTCTTAAGGTAGAGAAAGAGATGGGAGAACCAGCTCAGAGAAAGAGTTTATTCATAACTACATGCCAGTCCAAAGGAAAATGTTGTAACGTGATAATTGATAGTGGAAGCACCGATAACTTTGTTTCTACAGAAATGGTGGAAAAGTTGGGACAAGTGAAAATAATACACACTACTCCTTACAAAGTATCATGGATGAAAAAAGGACATCAGATTATTGTGACATAACAATGCAAGGTAGAGATACAGATTGGTACTTATAAGGATGTGAGATTGTGTGATGTAATGCAAATGGATGTATGCCATGTGTTGCTGGGAAGACATTGGCAGTTTGATCAGAAAGCTATTCATGATGGGAGAAGAAATAATTTGTTGGGTCCCTATAATACTAGTGATTAGCCCATTAATATTGTAGTTGTACCCCTCATTAATATTGTTGTGCCCCTATTGTCCCCATATTGTTATTACTGTGCCCCATAGAATCCCTCTATTGTTATGTTTGTGGCTTTATATTATTATTGTTAGGTCGGCTGGGTTATATTGTGACTCCTTAGACTCCTATATATAGAAAGGAGGTTTTGTCATTTGAATCATCCAAGAATTGTTCATTTATGTAATGTAAAGGAGGTTTCCCCCTCGAAGAGGCTGAATTGTAAGGCGTTGATCTATCTTTTCTATCTTTTCTTGAGTTGGTTTCATAACATAATTACACTCTGGAGAAGCATGGAAATAAACACACATTGTTGCCATTGAAGGATGAAGCAGGAAAAGAAGTGCCTGGAAATAGTGTTATGTTGATGAGTGGGAAATAATTGCTGCAAGAAGTCAAGAAGGATGAACAGATGTATTTTGTTGTCATAAGGAGACCTAAGGTAATTTTAACTTCCACAAACGTAGATGACTTATCTGATGAAATCAAAACTCTATTGAACGATTTTGTTGATATTATTGTGGATGAGTTCCCAAATGCATTACCACCCATTAGGACTATTAGTCATCATATTGATCTAATACCTGGAGCAAGTTTGCCAAAAAAAGTAGAATACAGGTTAACTCCTCAAGAAAATGTAGAAGTTGGAGGACAAGTACAGGAACTGATGGATAAGGGATTAATCAGAGAGAGTCTTAGTCCATGTGTTGTACCAATAGTACACAATCAAAAGAAAGGTGGTGAATGGTGTATGTGTACAGATTCCAGAGCCATAAACAAGATTACTATCAGGTATAGATTTCCTTTACCATGCATAGATGATTTGATGGATTGCTTAAGTGGGTCAAAGTATTTTTATAAAATAGATATGAAGAGTGGATATCATGAAATAAGGATTAGAGAAGGAGATGAATGGAAGACTACATTTAAAACAAATAATGGGTTGCACTAATGGTTAGTGATGCCTTTTGGACTCACTAATGCACCTAGCACATTCATGAAATTAATGAATGAAGTCTTGATGGAATATGCAGGCAAGTTTGTCATTTTTTATCTTGATGATATTCTAGTTTTTAGTAGAAGCAAGAAGAACATCTAGAGCATCTTAAGTTGGTTTTAAGAACTCTGCAACAAGAGAAACTGTTGATAAATCTGAAGAAATTAAGTATCATGAAAGAAGAATTTATCTATTTGGGATTTGTAGTTTCTAAAGAAGATTTGAAAATGTATATGGATAATGTCTAAGCAATTTGGAACTGGCCTACTCCAAGAAACATATTTGAGGTAAGGAGCTTTCACGGTCTAGCAAGTTTTTATAGAAAATTTATTAGAATTATTAGTCAGATTTGTGCACCAATTATTGAAACAATCAAAGAGACTAATCAACCATTCAAGTGGACAGAAGCAGGAGACTGAAATTTAAGTTGTTGAAGAAGAAAATTACACAGAAACGAGTTTTAGCTTTACCTGCTTTTGGGAAAATTTTCCAAGTTGAAATTGATGCTAGTGGTGTTGCAATCGGAGGAGTTCTGAGTCATGAATAGTGACCAATAGCCTACTTTAGTGAGACACTAAATGAAGCTAAGAAGAAGTATTCTTCTTATGATAAATAATTTTATGCTATTGTGCAAGCTGTAAGAAAATGGAGACATTATCTGCTACCAAAGGAGTTTGTATTGTATTCTGACAATCATGCATTACAGTTCATAAACAACCAGCCAAAATTCAACCAGAAACATGCCAAGTGGGTAGAGTTTCTATAGAGTTTTACTTTTGTGATAAAACACACAAGTGGTAAGTTGAACAAAATTGATGAATATGTGAGCAGGGTAAATTTCATTGTACAATAATTAAGAATTGGTGTTGTAGGATTTGAAGAAATGGTTGATATGTATAAAGATGATGCACAATTCAAAGATATTTACGTAGTTGTATAAAATCCAATATATCATAATAGAAGTCAGTGGTTAGATTATCTTATTCAAGGAGATTTACTGCTTAAAGGTAACAAATTGTGCATTCCCAAATGTTCTATGAGGGAAAACATAATCAAGGAGAAACATATTGGAGGATTATCTGGTCACTTTGGACAAGACAAAACCTTTGCTAAGGTAAATACTTTTTACTATTGGCCAAAGATGCAAACTGATGTTAAGAAATTTGTTGAGAAGTGCAGAATTTGTCAACATGCTAAAGGGAGAAGCCAAAATATAGGATTGAACCAACCATTGCCAATACCAGAGCAACCATGGGATGCAATTAGTATGGACTTTGTTTTGGGGTTACCTAGAACTCAAAGAGGGAATGATTCCATTTATGTTGTGTACATAGATTTTCCAGAATGCCACATTTCATTGCATGTAAAAAGACTAGTGATGCAACGCAATCGCTAATCTATTTTTTCAGAGGTTGTAAGGTTACATGGATTGCTTATAAGTATTGTGTCTAATAGGGATACAAATTTTGTTGGGCATTTATGGAGAACTCTTTGGAAGAAACTAGGTGCCAACCTTAGTTTCAGTTCAACATATCATCCTCAAATAGATGGAAAAACTGAAGTGGTAAACATAAGCTTGGGAAACATATTGAGAATTTTAGTCTATAACAATCCTAAGCGGTGGGATTTAGCACTTCCTCAAGCTAAGTTTTCTTATGATGACACTACATACCAAAGTACTGGGATGATTCCATTTAAGATTGTTTTTGGAATGAATCTAAGAGGTGTGTATGACCTCAGAAATTTGGGTAAATAGGGGACAAGAAGTGCAAAAGCTGAAGAGTTTGCAGAGAAGATGCAAAGACTACAAGAACATGTCAAAAACATATTGCAGGAAAATAGTGGCAAATACAAACAGAGAGCTGATATGAAGAGGAGAGAAAAATAATTCCAAGTGGGAGATCTAGTGATGGTATACTTGAGAAAAGAAATATTTCCTATTGGGACTTACAATAAACTAAAGATGAAAAAGATAGGACCATGCAGAATTGTGAGGAACTTTTCAACTAATGCATATGAAATTGAATTGCCAGAAAGGATTGGAATATCACCTATCTTCAATGTTGCAGATTTCTATCCATACAAGGAGACATAATCAGAGCTATAGAAGGAACCTGTAGGATATGAAGTTCGAAATTTAAATTGGGAAGAATAAATGCCAAATATGGTCAAAAAAGAGGTGGAATATGTTTTTAACCAAAATAACCAGAGGACAAGGTTATTTTTAGTATCTATTCAAATGGAAGGGACAACCAGTGGAGGATGCTAGTTGGATAACAACAGCAGAATTACAAAAGTATGGAGTAAATCCTGAAAGTTTGTTTTCTTGCCCGACAGTCTAATGTAGGAGAATCCAGACTTAGCTAACAATGTGATTGTATTTTCACAGGTTGTGGTTAACAAGAGATGAATTTCATTGACCTGAGTGGTCAAAATCAATTCTTAGTAGAGAGGGTTAGATCTCTCGAAAATTATCTTATTGTAATAATTAGAATATTATATTATTTTTAGAATAGGAAATAAGTTGTTAGTATAGGTGTGTATCAAAGCTTGAGAATAGGTATTTAATGGTTGAGTTAATAAAAATAGAGATTGAGTTGTCAATGCAGTTAGGAAAGGATTCGATTCATAAAAGAGGAGAGAATGTGATGACAGAGAGATGAGATGATCAAGACCAGAGTGAGTAAGGGAGAGTTTGAGTGAGAGATAGGGTTCGAGATTGAAACAGAGGTCAAAAAAACTATTGTAATCAAGCCAAGAGGGCCAAGACTCTACAATTTCCATTTTGTTGAATAATTGATTGAAGTGTGGTGTGGAAGCACTCTTATGGTGCATAAATTCATTTGTAGCTATGTATCAACCTTCTGGACCCTGTTCGGGTATTTTTCTTTGTTCCTACATTTTATTGAATATCATAGTCGATTAATATTAATGATTAATATTGAGCTTCAACATTAAACTTTCCTTAAGTGACATTATTAAGATTGTGAGTTAAGAACGTGGTAGTATTCAATAAGTGGAAAGTGGTATCTCATGTGCCCTCAAGGTGGTAAGTGGTATTCCTAAATTTCACGTGATTAGCCTTAGCGAGTGACACATAGCATGAGAAAACTACTTTTCTCGCACGCTCTCTACCTAATATCGGTCATGCAAGAACTGCGTGAGATTGTGTGGTAATTGTTCTATTGGACGGTTCACATCGATGATGGAGATCATCCAGGTTAGTTTGTGAGTGGACGACGTGATATGCATTGGATTTGGAGAAGTGAGATCAATGATGTAGATTGAAGTGCTTAATATAAGGATAAGTCAATGAGGGACTGACAGTGATTGGTCAGATAAGAAGGACCCTCAAGGGGAAAATCCACGTACAAAATCTGTTTTTGCATAGCTGATTGGTTACAAAGTTAACTAGTAGTCTAATTCTAGACTACCACTCCATTTCGTCAACCTCCTACATCTTTTTTGGTATCAGAGCACAGAGATTAAGTTTTGCTAATATAAACATGCCACTGAGGAGAGAAGGAGGCATAGGTTGGGGAGACCTATAGAAAATGCAGTTCTGCTAGATGAGATTTGAAATCTGCTTACAAGGATGGAGACAATGGAGACTGCTCAGAGGAGAGCACCTAATGAAGGAGATGCCAGTGTTGTAGAAGAATCTTTTGAGGAAGAAGAAGAGGATGAAAGTGAAGTTGCCAAAGATATCAAGGTATTGGCCAAAGCAAGTGGAAAACCAAAGGTGGAAATACCTTTGTACGACGAGAATCTCAATGTAGAAGAGTTGATGGAATCGATCTATTCATTAGACAAGTAGCTTGACTATGAGGAGGTTGATGACAAAAGAAGGTGAAATTTGCAGTTACCATATTGAAGGGTGATGCAACTATCTGGAGGGATGATTTACAAACATCTAGAGCAAGAAAAGGGAAGTCCAAGATCAAACAATGGGATAAATTGGTAAGTAGAGAGAAATCCAAATTCATGCCAAAAGATTATCAATTCAATATTTTCAGAGAGTTACAAAATTTGAGGAAAAAATTAATGACTGTCAAAGAATACGCAAAAGATTTTTATAAGCTCAGCATTAGAGCAGGACATGTAAAGGATGATGTAGAAAAGGTATCTAGGCACATTAATGGCTTGAGATATGACATAGAGGATGAAATCAGCTTGTTGAGTCTGAAGACAATTGAAGATGCCTATAAAGCAGCTTTGAAGGCAGAAGAGAAGATGTTGAGGAAGCAAAATTAGTGGAATAGAGGAAATTGTTCAGCAAGAGGTAGAGGAACTACCAGATCAAGGTTTCAACACCCTTAGGGTGAAGCAGGAGGTTCAAGTGGTAGACCACCACAGAGAGGAGAATTTAGTAGAGGAATATTTTCACCCAGAGGAAGAGGCCGAGGAAGAGAAATTTAGTGTTACACATATGGAGAATGGGACATGGATCATGGGACTGTCCTCATAATAAAGTAACAAATCAGAGGAATGTGAATGTGGCTAAGGCAAGGGAAGAGAAAACTCAAATTTTAAATAAGGAAGAATCACCTGAAGTAGGAGAATCCTTATTGTTGAAAAGGGTATTGCTTAAAGCAGAGAAAGGGACAGGAGAACCAACTCAAAGAAAGAGTTTATTCAGAACTACATGCAAGTCCAAAGGAAAATGTTGTAAAATGATAATTGATAGTAGAAGCATTGATAACCTTCTTTCTACAGAAATTGTGGACAAGTTAGGACTAGTGAAAACAATACACCCTACTCCTTACAAAGTATCATGGCTGCAAAAAGGACATCATCTTATTGTGATAGAACAATGCAAGGTAGAGATACAAATTGGTACTTATAAGGATGTGATATTGTGTGATGTAATTCCAATGGATGTATGCCAATGGATGTTGCTAGGAAGACCTTTGCAATTTGATTGAAAATCTATTCATGATGGGAGAAAAAATAATTACACTCTGGAGAAGGATGGAAATAAACACACATTGTTGCCATTGAAGGATGAAGCAGGAAAAGAAGCACCTAGAAACAATGTTACGCTGATGAGTGGGAAGGAATTGCTGCAAGAAGTCAAGAAGGATGAACAAATGCATTTTGTTGTCATAAGGAGACCTAAGGTAATTTTAACCTCCACAAACTTAGATGATTTATCTGAAGAAATCAAAACTATGTTGAATGATTTTTTTGATATTATTGTGGATGAGTTGCCAAATGCATTACCACCCATCAAGAGTATTATTCATCATATAGATCTAACACCTGGATCAAGTTTTCCAAACAAAGCAAAATAGAGGTTAACTCCTAAAGAAAGTGTAGAAGTTGGAAGACAAATACATGAACTGATGGATAAGGGATTAATTAGAGAGAGTCTTAGTCCATGTGTTGTACCAACAATACTCAGTCCAAAGAAAGGTGGTGAATGGCATATGTGTACAGATTCCAGAGACATAAAAAAGATTACTATTAGGTATACATTTCCTTTACCATGCATGTATGATTGGATGGATTGTTTAAGTGCGTCAAAGTATTTCTCCAAAATATATCTGAAGAGTGGATAGCATCAAATAAGGATTAGAGAAGGAGATGAATGGAAGACTACATTTAAAGCAAATAGTGGTTTGTATGAATGGTTAGTGATGCCTTTTGGACTCACTAATTCACCTATCACATTCATGAGATTAATGAATGAACTCTTGAAGGAATATGCAAGCAAGTTTTTCATTGTTTATCTTGATGATATTCTAGTTTTCAGTAGAAGAAAAGAAGAACATCTGGAGCATCTTAAGTTGGTTTTAAGAACCCTACAAAAAGAGAAACTATTGATAAATATGAAGAAATGTAGTTTCATGAAAGAAGAATTAATATATTTGGGATTTGTAGTTTCTAAAGAAGGTTTGAAAATGGATTGAGAGAAAGTCCAAGCAATTTGGAACTAGCCTACTCCAAGAAACATATTTAAGGTAAGAAGCTTTCATGGTCTTGCATGATTTTATAGAAAATTTATCAGAAGTTTTAGTCATATTTGTGCACCAACTATTGAAACAATTAAAGAGACTAATTAGCCATTCAAGTGCACAGAAGCAGCAAACCAAAATTTTAAGATGTTGAAGAAGAAAATTACAGAGAAACCCGTTTTAGCTTTGCCTATTTTTGGGAAAGTTTTCCAAGTTGAAACTGATGCTAGTGGAGTTGCAATTGGAGAAATTTTGAGTTAGGAACAGAGACCAATAGTATACTTTAGTGAGAAACTAAATAAAGATAAGAAGAAGTATTATTCTTATGATAAATAATTTTATGCTATTTAGCAAGTTTTAAAAAAATGGAGACATTATTTGCTACTAGAGGAGTTTGTATTGTATTCTGACAATCATGCATTACAGTTCATAAACAACCAGCCAAAATTGAACCAAAAACATGCCAAGTGGGTAGAGTTTTTAAAGAGTTTTACTTTTGTGATAAAACATACAAGTGGTAAGTTGAAAAAATTTGTTGATCCTTTGAGCAGGGTAAATTTCATTCTACAAGAATTAAGAGTTGGTGTTGTAGGATTTGAATAAATGGCTGATATGTATAAAGATGATGTAGAATTCAAAGATATTTATGTAGTTGTATAAAATAAAATAGTTCATAACAGAAGTCAATGGTTAGATTATATTATCCAAGGAGGTTTACTATTTAAAGGTAACAAATTGTGCATTCCCAAATGTTCTATGAGGGAAAACATATTCAAGGAGAAACACAATGGAGGATTATCTGGTCGCTTTGGACAAGACAAAACGTTTACTCAGGTAAATTCTTTTTACTATTAGCTAAAGATGCAAACTGATGTTAAGAAATTTGTTGAGAAGTGTAGAATCTGTCAACATGCTAAAGGGAGAAGCCAAAATATAGGATTGTACCAACCATTGCCAATACCAAACCAACCATGGGATGCAATTAGTATGGACTTTTTTTTAGGGTTACCCAGAACTCAAAGAGGGAATGATTACATTTATGTTGTGGTAGATAGATTTTCCAAAATGACACATTTCATTGCATGTAAAAAGACTAGTGATGCAACACATATTACTAATATATTTTTTTCATAGGTTGTAAGGTTACATGGATTGCCTATAAGTATTGTGTCTGATAGGGATACAAAGTTTGTTGGGCATTTCTAGAGAATTCTTTGGAAGAAACTAGGTGCCAACCTTAGTTTCAGTTCAACATATCATCCTCAAACAGATGGATAGATTGAATGGTAAAAAGAAGCTTGGGAAACATATTGAGAAGTTTAGTGTATAACAATCCTAAGCAGTGGGATTTAGCACTTGATCAAGCTAAGTTTTCTTATAATGACACTCCAAACCGAAGTACTGGGATGAGTCCATTTAAGATTGTTTTTGGAATGAATCCAAGAGGTGTGTATGAACTTAGAAATTTTGGTAAACAGGAGACAAGAAGTGCAAAAGTTGAAGAGTTTGTAGAGCAGATGTAGAGACTACAAGAAGATGTCAAAGATAGATTGTAGGAAAGTAGTGGCAAATACAAACAGAGAGCTGATATGAAGAGGAGAGAAAAATAATTCCAAGTGGGAGACCTAGTGATGGTATACTTGAGAAAAGAAATATTTCATGTTGGGACATACAATAAACTAAAGATGAAAAAGATAGGACCATGTAGAATTGTGAGGAAGTTTCAACTAATGCTTATGAAATTGAATTGCCAGAAGGGATTGGAATATCACCTATCATCAATGTTGCAAATTTGTATGCATACAAGGAGACAGAGTCCGAGCTATTGAAGGACCCTGTAGGAGATGAAGTTCAAACTTTAAATTGGGAAGAACAAATGCTAAAGACAATCAAGAAAGAGGTGGAAGTTGTTTTGGAGAAAAGAGTAACCAAAAGAACCAGAGGATAGGGTTATTTTCAATATCTAGTCAAATGGAAGGGACATCAAGTGGAGGATGGTAGTTGGAGAACAACAACAAAATTGCAAAAGTATGGAGTAAATCCTGAAAGTTTCATGAAGAATTCTTTTCTTCCCCCGGAGTCTGATGTAGAAGCATCCAGACTTAGCCAACAATGTGATTGTATGTTCACATGTTGTGGTTAACAAGAGATGAATTTCATTCGCCTGAGTGGTCAAAATCAATTCTTAGTAGAGAGGGTTAGATCTCTCAAAAATTATCTTATTGTAATAAATAGAATATTATATTATTTTTAGAATAGGAGATAAGTTGTTAGTATAGGTGTGTATCAGAGATTGAGAATAGGTATTTAATGATTAGCTTGATAAAAATAAAGATTGAGTTGTCAATGAAGTTAGGATAGGATTTGATTCATAAAAGAGGAGAGAATGTAATGACAGGGAGATGAGATGGTCGAGAACAGAGTGAGTAAGCGAGAGTTTGAGTGAGAGATAGGGTTTGAGATTGAAATAGAGGTTAGACAAACTATTGTAATCGAGCCGAGATGGACAAGGCTCTATAATTTCAATTTTGTGTAATAATTGATTGAAGTGTGGTGTGGACACATGATTCTTGTGCAGAAATTCATTTCTAGCTGTGTACCAGCGTTCTAGACCTTGTTGAGGTATTTTTCTCTATTCATACATTTTATTAAATATCACAATCAGTTACTACTAATGATTCATATTGAGCTTAAGCGTTAAACTTTCCTTAAGTGTATTTATTAAGATTGTGAATTAAGCATGTGGTAGTATTCGATAAGTGGGAAGTGTTATCTCACACGCCCTAAAGGTGGTAAGCGGTATTCCTAAATTTCATGTGATTATCCTTAGTGAGTGACATGTAGCAAGAGAAAACTACTTTTCTTGTGTGATCTCAACTTGATATTGGTCGTGCAAGAATCTGCGCGAGATTGCATGATAGTCGTTCGATTGGATGGGTCATATCGACGGTGGAGATTGTCTGGGTTAGTTGGTGAGCAGACGATGCAATATCCATTGGATCTGGAGAAGTGAGATCAATAGCGCAGATTGAAGCGCTTGATATAAGGAGAAGTCAACGAGGGACCGATAATGATTGGTTAGATAAGTGGGACCCTCAGGGGGAAAATCCATGTACATAATTTGTTTGTGCATAACTGATTGGTTACAAAGTTGATCAGTAGTCTAATTCCATACTACCACCCCATTTTGTCAACCTCCTCCGTCAACATATTGATATATGCTAAGAATGAGGAATATCATACGAAACACCTAGAAATAGTTTTAATATTACTGAGAGAGGAACAATTGTATCCTAAGGTTAGTAAGTGTAGTTTCTTTCAGACAAAAGTTCATTACATGGGACATGTTGTTTCCAATAAAGGTATAGGAGTGGAATCAGAAATGATCAGAGCTATCATGGAGTGTGAAACTCCTAGGAATGTGGATGAGTTCATACCATTAATAGGACTAATGGGTTATTTTAGGTGGTTCATCAAGAAATTCTCACAAGTTTCCTATTCTATTATGCCTTTGTAGCTAAAAACGAAGTTTGAAGGGAATGAGGAGTGTGTAGCTAGTTTCAACCAGTTGAAGAATTTCCTTACAAATGCTCCAGTATTGAAAATTGTAGATCGATACAAAGAGTTTTTGGTATGTAAAAATTCTTGTAAGAGAGGACTTGGTGGAGTCTTGATGTAGGAAGGATAGGTGGTATGCTTTGAGCAAAGGAAATTGAATGAGCATGAGTATAATGATGTGACTCACAATCTTGAGTTGACAACTATTATTCATGCCTTGGAGATGTGGAGACATTATCTTCTTAGTAGGAGGTTTATTATGATGAGTGATCATAATGGGTTGAGTTACTTGCTTGACCAACCCAATTTTAATGCCATGAAAGCTAGATGGTTGACAACTCACAGTGACTTTCATTTCAAGATTAGGTACATTAACGGAAAGGGGAGAAGGGTTGCAGATGCTCTTAGTAGAAGGGTGTAGGAGAAATAACCTTGTAGAAACAAGTTATTATGGAAAAAAATTATAGGATCATATCTTACAAGTATGACAACGTAATGATATTTATCAGTAGTTGAGGCACATGTTAGAAAATTAGGGTGCATATATAGGGATAAGGAGTATCATCTCATAGTAGATGGCTTGGTTAGGTTTAGGAACAAGGTTCATGTACTAGATGACAGTGAGCTCGAGAAGCTTATCTTGAGGGAGTTTCATGTCAAGTTGTATTCAAGTCACCCAAGATATCTAAACACATTGACAATAATTAATAAATTCTATCATTGGCAAAATTTAAAGAAAGAGGTGGATGTGCTTGTCACAAGATGTTGGGATTATGAGCAAGTAAAAGTAGAGTGTAAGCACCCAAGTGGTTTATTACATCCAATTTTGATTCCATAGTGGAAATGGGAGGTCATTTCCATGGATTTCATTACAATTTGTCAACGACATTGAAGCAACATGATTCCATCATGGTTGTGGTTGAGAACTTAAGTAAGGCAGCTCACTTCCTTGGAGTTAAGTATATGAAATCATCTAGTGAGGTAGCTTAGATTTTCATCAAGGAAATAGTGGGATTGCATGGTGTTCCTAAGAATATTATAATCAACAGAGATGCCAATTTCACTTCTAGGTTTCAGAAATAATTTTTTGTTGGTTTGGGGGAAGATGTGGCTTTCAATAAAACTTATCATCTACAAATAAAGAGGATTAACAATATTCTTGAATACATGTTGACAATGTATGTCACGTATTAGAAGCAAAAGTGGGAAGAGTATCTCCCGCTGGTAGAGTTTTCATATTTTTAATAGGTATAATGAATTCTAGAAGATGAGTATGTTTGAGGCACATTATGGGCAGAGTTGTAATATTACTATCAGTTCGAGTGACCGAGTGAGCAAGGTGTTGATTGGAACTGAAATTTTGGTAGAGATGGAATAGGAAATGTAGGTTATTAAAAGGAATCTGAAGGTAGCATAGGACATGAAGAATATTTATGTAGATCAACACAAGGTATTTAGAGAGTTTCAAGTTGGGAGCATGTGTAATTTCACATCAAGCCCAAGGGGAGCTACTTGAGAATTGGATAATGTTGCAAGATGGCACCCTAGTATTACATACCATTTGAGATCCTTGATAGGATTGGACCAGTGACTACCGAATTGCACTTCCTCCCACAGTGAAAGTCCATGATGTTTTCCATGTTTCATTATTTAAGATATATTTCTAGGATGTTGATCATGTGATTGACTAGTCTATAATGCAGGTGGAGCCAAAGGAAGAATTATAGCCTGATCATCAATGAATATTGTAGTGGAAATAGATCATGCTTCAAAACCGAGCAATCGAGCAGGTTAAAGTGTAGTGGAAGCACTTTGGCCCGATGAAGCTACATAGGATATGGATGATCAGATGCAAGCTATGTATCCTTCATTATTTGTTGGGTCAGGAAAATGAGTTTCGATATATGTATATGTATATTTGTGTATGGTTGTAGCTACTATAAAATAAAGATCAAATAAGCAGTATGATTTTCATGTTTGTCATGTTGGTCATGGTTTGCAGTGGTTGTTTATTATAAATATTGTATCGAGCTATGTTATAAAGCTCCATAACTAGTGTGTTTTTTTTCTCATCAGTTTGTATGCCATAGGTGTCATTGAACACCAAGGATAGTGTTCCACTAATGGGGGATGCGTTTGTAATAAACCCATGTTAAATTTTCATGTAATAAAGGTTAATAAATGAAAAATAAGATCAAGGTCATCGGACATGCATTCCAAGCTAAATGTTGGAAAAAGCATTATAGTGGGCATCACTATCAATTTATTAGTGGCTAAGGAAATTGGAAAAGAAATTGGAAAAGGAAAAGAGGCATTAATTGGCATTTTATTTATGAAATAAAGGAAATAGCAGAAAATGAAGGTGAAGAGACACAAATTTCTTTGAGAGAAATTATAAGGAAAATTACGAAAAATGAAGAAAATGGAGGCCTCAATGATAAAAAGGCTTCTAAGGGTCATTTCACAACCTTCCATTAGTTCAACTTTACTCTCTCACACTTTTGCACACTTAGAGAAACCTTGGAGCATTCTCGGAGCACTAGGAAATTCACTTGGATTGGAAAAAGAAGGCAATGGACTAGCAAGGACAATCAAGGATAGCAAGGAGAAGGTATGATCAATGACTTTAGCATGAATATTGTGTAGATAACAACTTTCATATGTGATTTCCTAGTTGAGGTGTGAATGCATTATACATGCATTGGTCTATTTGGTTCATTTTTTTCATTGGCATGGGTTTTTCCAGGTTTGATAGTGGTTTCATCCTTGCCTTTCCATTTCCCTTATAGCCACGGCATGTTGGGATTCATTTCTTGGTTGAGCTTTAGATTGCTGAAAGATTTTGGAACCAAGTGATGTAGCCTCATGAAAATTCCCAAGGGTTGGGGGTGGAGATGGTTTTCTGCGGGAAGCCCCTCACAGGTGGGTGGAGACAAGAAAATTTCTCAAGGTATGGTGAAGGAATTCTGAAGCATCCAATATTGGTTTGGTTTTCTGATGTCTTGACCAGTTTTGGTGAGATTGTGGTAGCTTGAGAGTGGAGGTGGTTTAACATCTAGATTCCCTTGGGTTTTTATGTCTTGGTTTATCTCATGAGATCCCACATTAATTCTTGGAATATGGCACGAGGGTGATTGACTGAAATAAATATTTGGCTCAACTAAATCTATGATCAAGTGGTACATGGATGTCCTTGAATTGGTTGGTTTTTTCATAAGTTAATAAGAGATATTTTTCTATTTTACTCTATGAGAATTTATACTTGTTATTATGTGACTTTGATGGTTGTTCTATCATGGTTAATATTCTAGTTATATGTTTGTTATAAGCATGGTTCTATAATATGTTCTAGTTATGGCCCTTTTTATACTTGATAAGATGATGAATGGTTGATGAATGAATGGGTTAACTAGTGTTTTTTCAGAAACCTGAGAGGGAATTACCACTTCTTGTTTATTCACAACTAAAGAAAAAATATTTATACTCAGGTATGCATTCATGACTTGTAGCTTATATGTTTACTATGTGTTTGACGAAATTCCTAGTATGTTATTTTCTGTCTAGATCAAGTTTCTGAATCAATTTTTGTATGTTTATCATTTTCATTATGTCATTTATGATTCTGAGAAGTAGTAGGCACTTCTGGGCAGTGGTCTCGAGGTTGGATTGTAATTGTGGATTAGATCTCGAGACCAGACCCTCTAAACTAGGCAATCTAGGTCACAACTACATGGAGGCAATGTTGTGCATGTGGTTGGATGCCTTAAACAACAACCAGGGTTTGTTATGCATGCGATTGAGATCCTAGGTTAATGAAAAGGAGCCCCAACTTAGGGCTTTGTCACCTAAGGTGGTTCTTTGTCCCCTAAGTGTCTTGTAGCAATGAGGGATGTTGTGAGTTGTCAGTTGATGGTTAGTTTGTAGACCCCACTTCCTTAACTGGATCTTGGAGGTTGGTCATGTTATAGTGGCACTCTATTTCACATTCACCTAAAGGGATTGTAAATGTGGGTAAATGTGTGAAGAAGGTGTTAAAGTGTCCATATTCCTAGTGACGTATACTATGACATAGATCCACATTGTATTTTCTGATGGATATTCCCTATCTGATGAGTCACATGGATCTATTATGTTTTCTTCATGGCCATGTTGCATTTCATGTCATGGATTTGCAATGTATGTTTTGGTGGTCAAGCTCAATATCTCTTTATGAATGAGCATGGGTATGCCCACCTCGGGGATGTTATCAACGTAGACAAGACTTCAACATTTGGTACCTTCCAATCCGGGTTCTTGGATTTGTCTCCTTGCTCCTATTTTGACCTTTGAGCTTTATTATAATGAATTTTGGACATCAGTTTCTCCTCTCACCTCATGCATTAGGGGGGTTTTGTTATCATCCTATTCTTCTTCCCGCGGTTACTCTTCTCAAGTCACTATTTTGTTGACCTTCTTTCTCTAGCCTTGAATTCTCTTTTTCTTAGTTTTTCTCCCCAACTGCATGCATAAAACCTTATGAGTCTGGTTGGAACATTTCAAGCGCATGGAGGACACTTATTCCATGTGGTTATGACTGTGATTTCATAGGTTTTCCATGCGGTTGGTGGACTTATTCTAGATACTTCTAGACATTAGCTCGACCCATGATGTTATCTCATTTATTCGAGCATGCTAGGTCACATTATTGAGAAGATTCCTTATCTTCTCTTCATCCTAAGTGTCTACATTCATCCTCTTGGGTGTCTCGTTCTTCCTATTTATACTGGGCTATCCTAGAGGGTCGGGCTAGTTAGAATCTATGAGTAAGATTCAAAGATCCAGAGAGTTGTATACTGTTGCTAGTGTGATTCAGTTTTGAGAGCTTCATGTTGATTTGAGTCCATGTTTGTTATATTGGGGTGATCTTGTCAGAATTAGAAGAGAAATGACAAAGATGAAGGTATAATGATGTATTCTTGATTATATGGCGAATGAATACTCATGTTCCTTTCTTTTATATCACTGTTTGTAGTGATTTAATCTCATGTATTTCTGGATGTTTTGAGCTAATAGTCTTTTGTGGAAGAATACTTGTCGTTTTTGTTTGTTTGTGATTATGTGTAGGCTAGGGATAGATAGCAAAAGAGAGAGATCGCTTGATTTGAGCAGAAGGGTTCTGCATTAGGCCCAAAACCCTTAACCAATCTGTGAGGAGGGAAGGTACTTTCGCAAACCCTATAGCATTAGAAACTACATGGATATTTCTTGCATAATCAATTGATCAGGGAATTTTTGTTGTATTGGGATAACCATATCTTTTTGTCTAATAATCCTACTTATCTTCAAAAGTTCTATTGAGCATTAATTTGGTGAATACTAGAAACAAATATACTAGGTATAGATGTAATGAATATATTATCACAAAAAAACATTGATCACATAATGTTTTCGTTCTTTTATTATATATATCTGAATCACATTCTTTTCAAAAACCTAATACAAAACTTTTAACGCACTAAATTAAATTATATTCGGTGCAGCTAGGAGGACACATAATAAGAAGTGTTTGAAAAGATCAAGCACCATGCAATAACTAGTCTTTAAATAACACTGCTTAACATTCAAGAACAATATAAACTGAAACTGATTTTTTTTTATGTGCGATGATTATATAGTTTGATGTAACGTTAATTCTTTGTTAGATATTAATCTGATATTTTTTTTTGGATTTTGTTGGTTTATAATATTTATTAGTGCTGTAAACTTCTAAGTATCCACTATAGTAGCTTTTCAATAAATAAATAGTTGGGTATAAATATCTTTATATTTATGTATACATAGAAAACTATTATTATTTTATTTATAAATAGAAAATGTTAAAAATACATTTATGTATTATAGAAGTGATAAAAGGAAAAATGGATTTAAAAAAAAAAAAAACTAATTAATTAAATTTAAAAGAAACCAATTGGATTTAGGTAAATTTTCTTAGAAGAATAAGATAAAAAATATTTATTTTAAATTATATTTTCAACTTATTTTATTTTACATGTTTTTGAAATAAATTTGTGTTACATGTATTTTCACTGTTTTGTTTATGTGTAGGTCTCCTCAAATGTATGCATACTAAGTACTCAATCTGGAATTAATCATACATCTAACCAATAGAAAAAGATAAGTTTTTTTTGTAAGCTTTGTATATCTTTCCATTTTCATTAATATAAACACAAGTTATATCAGATTAACAGATAGCTAGTGGCCTCAAATTTCCCTGTGCGAAACCAAGTTTGTTGGCCACCTAACAACGTGATATTCCATCCAATAAAAAAATATAATTAATATTTATAACCAAGCTAAATAAGTATGTATGTCTCTGTCTTGCCTAGATACTATTTTCCTATAAACAAAATGAGCAACATTCTAGAAATTAAAATATTTCTGCATACAAAAATAAACAAAAAGTTGAGAAACTAGCTAGCAGACTACTCTTCTCCCTCGGCAGATGTAGACTCCACCCAAGCCAACTCCTTAGCATTGGATCCCAAAAGCTCTATCTATGAGAGCATGCAAGGGAGGTGATCTTCAATTCGACGAAGGCAACCATCCTGTTTTTGCATCTGAAATTGGAGCTTCTGAAAATCCTGTTTATAATGAGGGAAGTCCTACATCGTTCTTGCCATGCTTACAGAGGCTTGTTCAAAGGCCTTTCCCAATATACTCTTCATGGACCAATATAGGAACAGGGTCGATTTGAACTAAGTAACATGGCCATGGGTGTGCCCAAGGTCTGACACCATAGCCCCCTAATCCTCCACCTCAATTTCCATCAAAGCAACCTACCGTTCAATTTTATTTCCCATTCCTCAATTAACTGCTAGATTTCCTTGCTTGTTCTTTCATGATATGCTATGGCCACATCATTTATGATGCTAGTAACAGGTTTATGACCCCTCAATTTGCCCCCAAAGGAGTTGGGTTGCCCTGCCTTCACCAGCGCACTAGTTTTCCTACCATGGCCTCTTGCAGTTATTGTTCTTGCCATTGTCGCATACTTTCAGTGGGCAGTGGAGACAAGTGTAGGATAAATTTCTTTCACAGGTGGTAGCCCGAGCCCAAAATCTTCATGTTTCGAGGTGACACTACCGCCCCACAAACCTGCCAATGGAGAAGCACGAAATAGTGATTTCCAATTCAGAATTTGAGGGACTTCCTCCTTTCTCTTCCAATTCATACCATCCTTACCATTCGACCCAAACAAAGAAACAACCTCCACATCCCAAAACCCATTATAGCAGTTAAAATTTTTTTTGAACAAAACCGCAAGGCTTAAACCATAAGAACTAACCCAATACACAGACCATCGTAGAGCCACATTTATAAGCCCAAAAGGACTCCCACAAGGGTGGAGGTTATGGAAATTGGCTCTAACACAAAAAATTTGTCTCTAGAACAGACAGAGAAAGACCCTCAACCCTTTCACGGAAGGTACAATAAGACAAAACCCAAGGGTGGCGTGGTTTACAACCCATCCTCGGGCTCCAGTGGTGTTGGTTCGAACAAGAAGGAAGTCCCCAGGGCCGATTGTTGATACACAAACCCCATATAACCCCATCCTAGGTAAGAGAATTTCGAACCGAACAAAAAGGACTTGCTAAAATAGGAGGACATATGCATGCAACTTCATGGACCCTGTCTCCCTCACAAGCCTCAGCAAAATGACACCAAGTCATCCCAAATCCCTTAAATAGATAAGTTGTTGCGTGGAGGAGAGAACAGAATGATAGGTCACATACCATATTACCCCCGTGTGAAGAACATTATCCTACCACCTTGCTTGGAGCAGCATCGTTCAACTTAGCGCTGCACCACCCTTCCTCACTCCTTGATTATGAACAACACACTTATCGACTTTTCTCTTAGAGCATTTAACAAAATGCCAAACCCAAAGCTCATTTCTGTTGCCGCCTCCTGTGGGAGTATTTACCACCTACATGCATGGAGCCACCGCACCAGTCACCTCACGCATGTGGAGGGTGGTGGATTTGTACACGAAGATAAGCTAAAAATATAATAAACAACTAATTTTATTTCTTTGCCAATAAAAATTTACATGTCTTATTTTATTAATTTTATTATTTCTTTAAAAAAATCATTTTAAATCTCAAAATTTATCATAATGGAAAGAATTTCTTAACTCAATAATTCAATATTAAAAAATACAAAAATAATATCAAAATATTTAACACATCCTTTCAAATCTTCTAACAATTAGTTTGATAATATTTATATATATTCTAACAATATAACTGATTACATGGTTTTTTGGGTCTTTATTATTATATTTTTTTTAAATAATAATCTTTATGATTACACACTAGAGAGAAAGAATTTGTATGCATCCCATTTTATTTAAATTTCCTTGGGAAATCACACAATACTATATATTCCACATAAAAATATATACGCATTCATCATGACATTTACAAGAATTCAATGTGTATAAAGAATATTTCATTCTTCATCTCAACCTTTTAAAGTAACCCTCATTAATATAAATAACCCTAATTAATAATGTGAAATATATATAAAATTGGTTACAACAGTGACTGGTGACAAGTTCTTACGAGAAGTTTGATTGAATAAAACTGCAGCACAATGAATGCTGTGTTATTGCAAAATTCCATCTTTTCCGTTTAAGCTAGAAGTGAAAAGAAGTGCCACAAACTAAATCCGAGAACTAAATCCGAGTAGTAATAATTTTGATTTACTTGACAAAATAAATGCTAATCTTAATAATGTTTATCTTAATAATATGTCATGGAGATATTAAATTGTTTGCTGTGCATGATACAAAGTTTTAGTCTTTATTATATGTTTTGGAGATTTATTTAGATGTTTTTTCTAATTTAATTTGCAGTCAAATTTGAAGTTTCAGAGATTTTTCAAGACACTGATATGTATACAAAAATTTATTATAAACAATAAATATTAAGATTGGAACAAAAAAAAGTTAATTTAAAAAAAAAAAACTCTAAACCTTAGGAAAAATATTATAAATTTGGTTGAATTAAAATGTTTTAATAAATAAAAATCAAGAGTCTTTTAAAACACACCATTCAAATCACAACTTGACATGTCGACTTCGTAAAAAATGGTACGACAAAATAACATGCCAAGAGAAATGCCCGCTCGTTTCCGAATTTAATTTCTTTTCACTATTCTAATTTTTCTCTAACCTAAGTTTGAAAAGTTTACCGAATCTGGAAATAAATATCAACGAAATTTTGGATTAATCTATATAATGTTCAGAGTGTACATGGGTGTTTTTAACATCTTGTGCATTCCAAATTTCCAAAATTCTACATCCATGGTGGAATTAGTGGAGTAAGTGTCGAGAGAATGTCGACATCAGGCGATGAAGATCATTGATAGTGGGCACTGGTTTTGTTGACTCAACTTCATGGAGGCGTCAAAGTCATATCTATAAATTTAGGATTTTATGTGTTTGGAAGTAGAGGATCCTAAAAATAATAAAAATTCACTTTGACGAGTGCACTATGAATTAGCTAGACCCAAGGTCTTGGTATGGAGAGTGTATTTTCCATACCAGGTTTCAATAATCTCGAGCAAATGTGTTTCATCTATATCCATTTTCTCAGAAGAATATTGGGCTACAATTTCTATGCATCCTCCATAGTTTCCCATGTTTGTTCTCCTACATATTTCTTTTCCTTTTGTAACTTCATATGCTAGTGATGGATGATCTTCTATTCTCTTGTCTTGGATTTGTTGCTTCCAAGGGGAATTCTTTAAACTATTCATAGCCTCGGGAAAGAGAGATTCAAAGCTATTTATTATTCATGGCATATGATCTAGGATCATATTGTGTGGACGGTGAGGCTTTCTTCTCCATGATTTGACCTTAACGAAGCCATCCTAATTTAGTTTCTAGTTTTGTGGCTACGATTGATCCTTGGAAGTAAGAGGGAAGTATAAAAAAACATTCCCATACTTATGAAATCTTCTACACCGAAAATGAATGTGATTGTAATCTATGGATTACTTTCAAGTTGCATCTTGATAGTTTATGTCAATGGAGGTCATAGGAGGATGAGTAATATCCATATATATCCAGATCTTGGCATAGAAGTATATCCACCTATTTTCAAGGCTTCTCAGACTTTAACAAACTAACCTAGGGAAATTACAATTCCCTCCATTTTTTCCTCCTTCGAAAATTCTCCGAGAAAAGAAAATATTCTAATCCATAGATGAGATACTTGGAATTTCCCCCTATCTATACTAAATATTACAATCCAAAATCGAAGAAACAGGCTCATCGAGTTGAATAAATAAGGGTATTTCTCAAATATATTATTCTTATTTTGTAGACTATAAAAAATCACTAAAAAAATCCCTTAACCCCTAAATACACATCTACTTATCCCTTTGGTGTCCACTTGTTATGGACCCATCATGTTAGGGCTTTTTCTATTGACTAGAGACCTAGAAATTTCCCTATGAATGCATGATCTTGCATGTATGGAGTGTATTCAATAATTTTTGTATATTTGACCTCAAATGTAGGGCCCTTTACAACTTTAGGAAGACATTCACATCCATTTTGACATTACCAAGCCAAGCCTACTAGGGTATCGATTTGTTGGCTTACATTGTTGTGAGGATTATCAAAATGATTATGACAAGTTGGCATTTGTCTCCAACTTTCCCCCATGGCCATATTGTTGTAGGAGGGAGAAAAGTGCCTTGTGCTTACTCTAACCATATGCTATAAATTCTACATCATTTGAGGTAATTCGAAAACCCTAGGTGGAACTCAAATATCATACACTATTATTACAAATAAAAATCTTACTTAACCTAAATATTGCAATGAATTATTTTGTTGAGATGCACATTCTACAGTCCATTATGAGCGATATTTTTAATTCCATCCATGCTCAACATGGAGTTGACATGTATCCATTTTGAAATTAAAATAAAATAAAAACTTAATGAAAAAAATAATGTCAACTATAATAAAAAAAGAGATAAATATATATATTTGGTTAGTTTCAATTAAAAAAATTATAGAACATCAATAATATAACTCTCATAATGCTCACTTTATTTATTGATTGATATTATGCATTGATATTACAACATACTATGAAGGAGATGTCTAATTCCCTTTGTGTTTAACGTAGAATCGACATGTGGTGTTAAAAAAAAAACAGTATAACAATTTTTATTTTTATTTTATTACAGTGGAATTAGCAACAGGCGCAGCCTCACGACTCGCATTGCACAGGATCGATTTTGACCGCTACCTCGATAACCACTGGGAGCTGCGCCCACCCCTCTACACAGCGCCAGGGTAATTCCAAGGGATTTGAACTCATGACCTTCAATACGGAGCCCGCCTTTCGAATGAACTTCACCACATTGTGATTACCAACTTGCCTACCCCGTGGAGTTATAACACAAAAATATTTCACTCTTGGGCACAAATAAAATATTTCAATCTCCATATTAAATAATATAATTTTATATCAAATTTATATAAAATATAAAGTAATTGAAAGTTAAAAAAAAAAGAAAAAGCCCAAGTGTAAGGAAGATATGTAATTCTTTTACTTTTTATAAATATTTCAATAAATACTTTAGCTAAAATATTTGAATATCCTTATAACCCTATACATTTTTCCCCTTGGAAAAATCGTAATTTTATTCATAAGACAAAATTACATGTTGTAGATGCTAAAAAGCATATGCATATGGTCTATTTATGTTTTCATAGAAAGCAAACAAAAACAAAAAATAAAAAAATAAGATACTATTATCTTCTCCCTTTATTGTTCTCCACCTTTTGCCAACCTCCAATGTTGGGGGTGGCTGTTACAATGGATAGCTGATTTTCATTTGTATTTATGGGAGAGTCTTTGTCAGATCCTTTTGATCCATGAGTTATCTTGCTACTAGATATTTCCATTCCTATTGGTTGGGGTTCTTGTTGTTGCAAAGGGTTACTGGGGTCTTTCTCTTCCTTTAGTGTGATGTTCTGGACTTTTTGAACATCCATTTCTGCTTTGTATTATGTTGTCTCTGTTGTGTCTGCTTCTTCATCCACGGGGGATGTATATTGCCATCCTTTTGGCTTTCTTTGTTGCTTCTTGTTACATTTTGGGATCTGTTTTTCTTGTGGACAGGCACTATGGAGGTGGCCTGTTTGTAGACATCCACAGCATCGGAACATTGTTTTTTCATAATCTAAAGGTTGAGTCCACTATGTATTATTGAAATTCAATGTTATACTGTTTGGTAGTCCCTAACTAAGATCTACTTCAATGCATATTCTGGAAAAAGTAAATATTCCCCTTGTAAGTCTGTCCCTGTTAATCATTAGGAACTTTCCTAGGGTAATCCCTATAGCTATTAAAACATTATGATGCAAAAAGTGTAATGGAAGGTTGCGCAGCCTGACCCAAACTGGCATCTTTGATACCACCATTGTGTTGGCATCGAATTTGGGAAATCAAGGGGTCATGAAGAGCCCTGCATTACCCCAGAACCATGGTCTCTTATTGAGGATGTGTTCCCTTTCCTGTTTTATTATGAATCTAACTATTAAAGACCCCTTGGGGCATAAGTATATTTCACAATTTGGTGACCATGCAACATATATCCATTGGTGAAAAACATCAGATTTAGGCAAATATCCATTAAATCTGTATATAACTAATTTGGAATAGAGATCTGAGTACATATCATTTACCTCGAGCATTGCGATGGTGAGAGAAAGATTCTCAGGTTTTTGTTCTACAATGTAGGGCCCCAGTAGCTCAGGCAGTCTTGCTGGTTTGGTTTGTGCTTTTTCCTTACCTTCGACTACATCCTTGAAAAAGCCTGTGCTCTTTGAGTTGGCTCCAGACCATCCACCCCACAGACACAGATTGATTATGATGGTTGAGTCTGTCGCAATGCCATAATCCTGAAGTGTGTAGTTATCCTATAAACTGAGACCTCAGTAGATCAGATTTTGCCTGCATGTTGGTATACCGAGGTGGTTCTGAATTTTATATCGTAGATCCTATATCCTCCTCCCCTTCTAGATCCTCTAGCAAATATGCCTGCCTTCCAGCATTTTGATGAAAATTTGTATTAGATCCACCTCGGTAGAGTGTGGATCTATCTAAGAAAGGGCTCGATCTGTTGCCCAGGTGTCCAGATCTCACAGATCTAGGCGTATCAAATCTCTTCTGGTTCTTGATTCACTAGATCTGGGATATCTGATGGATCTTCTAGCTTTGCAATGTTTAATATTGTGTCGTTCTGCAAAGGAGGGCTAATGTCTATCAAATTGGCTCCCATTCTTTCTTTTTTGAGAACCTCCACCAATTCCTTCCAATCATCAAGCTGTGGGAACACTCGGATCTAAAAAGATTGATTTAAATCTGACCATTTCGGGGGAAATCTCCTACATAGATTTCAGGTTGAGAGGGGTTTGACCATATCGGAGCCCAAACTATCGCAATGTGTACCGGATCTAGGGTTCGATTTTGAATCCCCAAGAAAACCACCAGGTCCATCCACGCACAGTCTGACATCCCTAGGAAATTTGCATGTTCTATATTTCCATATCCATATGTCAGAGCAACTTGATTTCTCAAAGAGTTCGCTTTGCATCTATGTTATTGTCAAAGGCATTGGCTATCTTATTGATGGAAACTTGCTCTTTTGTCTTAGAGTTTATTGCAGAGCAGAAAATCCCGTAAGATCCTTTCCCGATAGGCACCAGAGGTGGTTTGTACTTGGCTGTGACTTCAAAATATTCCCAATGATAGTATAATGCATGAAACGGCTGCCGTGACTGAGTGCTGCAAGGATGTTGTCCATGGGATTTGACCCGACGACCTGAGGCACATCGAATATGAGCGTGTTCGTCGATTGAACTAGAGTTGTTGTGGCCTCCATCGCTGAAATATGAGGGGAACAAAGCCAAAGATGTCGAGGCATAGATTGAACGCTCAATAACCCTGTACTTAAATTACCTGCAAATAGATTCTTAAAACATAAAAGATATACAATGGCAAGAACATAAAATATACATAGAGATTTTATCATGGAACCCAAACCAGGAAAACTAGATTGATTTTTCATTGCATTCCTTTCAATGTTAAATTACATTATATACATGTCAAAGAATTCATAAACTCCAATCCATTAACCCTGGATTATAACATAACCATAGTTTCCTTAACCAGATCTACAAAACACCATGTGAAAAAACCATCATGCCAAAACATGTGTATAAACCATGCACAAAACAATGGGTATCTTTGCCCACCATCTTTGGATCTGCCCCCTAGCCTAGGGTTTGAATTATTTTTTTTCTCTTAGGGTGCTTCCCTACACCCTGTGTAGGGGTGATACCACCCCCCTACAAACACCCAAATAGGGGGGCCTACTTCACCCCCTGTGCCCCCCCCTCTACACCCAACATAATGTAATAATTCCTGGAGATAGTCATGGAAAGATCATAACACAAACACAACATTCTCCCACTTGTTGTTTTATTTCCGGACAAGGTTTCACAAGCGTGCACAAGTCATTGGTCCCGAGCCACATTGCCCATTATTTCTCTGCACCATGAAAAATTCTCAGTGCTCATAAGATCTGTTAATTCATATGCAACATTCTTCAAAATTTCCACCTTTACCAGCAACACCTTTTTTTATTAAACCATATCCCTCACAAAGTGATATTGAACATCAATGTGCCTTGTCTTCGAATAATAAGCAGGGTTCTTTACTAAGAAAACTACACTTTGGTTATCATAGTCTATCTTTATAGCTCATTGTACCAACCCTATACTTGAACACAATCTCTGAAACAAAATTAATTCCTTTCTTGCATCAGTGGCTGCTATGTATTCAACCTTTGTAGTTGAAAGTTCCACCATGGACCATTTGTTGCTCATCCAATTGACGACTCCTCTAAATATATTAAAAACATACTCACTTGTATATATTCTTTGATCCAAATCTCCAACCCATTCTACATCAACAAATCCATGTATGTCAAAAAATATTGTCAATCTTGGTCTTCCTTGGTAGCACAATCCATAATCACTAGTGACATGCAAACACCTGAAAACTCAATTCACTACTACCCAATTCTCCTTCCCTAGTTTTGAAATAAACCTACTCAATACTCCCACTGAATGTGTAATTCCTTTTCTAGTATAGACCATTTCATACATTACGATACCAATTGCACTCACATATGGAACATGGGATGTGTCATCTTTTTCTTCTTGTGTCTTAGGACATTGTTCAACAAATAACTTTACACCTACAAGAATAAGAACCTTCATTGCTTTATTATCCTATATATTAAACCATTACAATATCATCTTGACATACTTCCTCTAGTTTAACCAACGCTTCCTCTTTTCCCGACCTTATTTAATGTCCATGCCCAAAATATATTTTGCAGCACCAATATCTTGCATATCAAATTTAGAGGACAATTAGGTCTTCAAATCTTGGATAATCTCTTTTTCGTTTCCAATCAACAACATATCATCAACATACAAGACCAAATAAATAACGTGGTCACCAATTAATTAAAAATACACATAGTGATCTACTTTGGTCCTTATGAATCCAATTCCTCATATATATGTATCAAATTTTTGATACCACAACCTTGGTGACTTCTTTAACCAAACAAAGAATTTTTTTATCCTGCATACCATTTCCTTTTTACCCTTCATAGCAAAGCCTTCTAGTTTCTTCATGTAGTTCTCTTCTTCTAGGTCCCTATGAAGAAATGTTGTCTTCACATCCATGTATTCTACCTAAAAATCAAAAACAACAGAAGCAAATAAAAACAATATACTAGAAGCTAACTTGGAAATAGGAGAAAAAATATCACCAAAATCAATTCCTATCGCCTTAGAATAACCTTTTGCTACCAATTGAGATTTATATTTTTTCACCTTTCCTTCTTCATTCATCTTCTCTTAAACGCCCATTAATTTCCAATGGGTTTCCTTCAAGTCAACCACTCTACCAAATTCCAAGCCTCTTTTTTGTCTAAGGCTTCCATTTCTTCAAGCGTGGCCTTTTTCCAAAGATTACCATCTTTTGAATCCACTTCCTCCCTAACAGTTGTGGGATCATCATCCGTAATAGCTAAATAAAAATTTGAACAGAAAGCAGATTGAAAATACCTCTATGGTTTCCTTCTCTCTCAAATGGGTCTCCTCAAACTAGAGTCTATGGTTCTTTCTCTTTTGTTTCATGTCCTTCTCTAGAGTCTGATTTTTCCTCCTTTAGTTCAAACTCCACCTTTTTTCATTCCTTTCGTAGCACTTCATGTTTAATAGCATATTTCATCTCTGTACAAACCACATCTCAGTTGTAATTAACTTTCCTTGTTTTTGAGTTGAAAATATTATAACCTTTTAAACCATTCTTATACACAATTAATATTCACCTTTCATATTTACTATCCAACTTGGTTTTTTTCTCCTTTACAACACGTCAATATGCATCACAACTAAATACCCTAATATGTGAAAGAGAGGGTTTCTAACCAATCCATAACGCATTGTGGAGTATTATTCTCCAACATTGAATGAAGATTATTTTTTAAATAGATAACTTGCAGTATACACCGCCTCTACCTAAAATTCTTGTCCTAACTCAACAACACTAAGCATGCACTTTTCCTTTTCCATCAACATCTTATTCATTATTTCGGCAACTTCATTCTATTGAGATGTGTATGCAGTAGTCTTTTGTCATGCTATACCACACCTCCCACAAAACTCTTAAAATGTGTTCTTGCCCAAATCTCCACGATTATCTGTCCTCAATGCATTGATCTTCTTCTTTGTCTAATTTTCCACTAGAGACTTAAATACTTTAAACCTTTCAAAGAATTTGAATTTCCTCTTCACAAAACATATCCATGTATTCCTCAATATGTCCTCTATAAATGAGATATAGTAAAAAAATTTACCCAATGATGGAATCAACATAGGTCAAAACACAACAATGTACACAAGCTCCAATATCCCTTTCACCTTCTATGCACCAAAGGGGAAACTCACCTGATTCTTCTTCCAATATACATGATTTTCACATAACTTGAAATATAGAAAGAAGTTAGACATACCTTCTACCATAACATTACCATGTAGTATTCGAAGGCCCTTCTCTCTAATATGTCCAAGTCTTTGATGCCACAACATATTCTTTTCTCTAGATACCCCTAAAATTTCTGCTCCACTTTCAAGAACCATAGAATTGTTGCACCCATCAATAACAATGCTACCCATAAGCTTATATGGAGTTAAAATATGAACTCCCCTCATCAATATCAGTTCTCCCAAAACCATCTCGCAGTTATGTTTCTCGAACATTGTTTTTACACCTACATCATTCATCTTGCTTATAAAAATCATATCCATATGTCAGAGCAACTTGATTTCTCGAAGAGTTTGCTTTGCAACTATGAGATTGTCAACGGAATTGGTTATCTTATTTATGGAAACTTGCTCTTTTGTCTCAACGTTCATTATAGAGAAGACGATCCCGTAAGTTCCTTTCTCAATAGGCAACAGAGGTGGTTTGTACTTGATTGTGACTTCAAAAATATTTTCAAAGATATTATATTGCACGAAGCAGCTTCCATGACTCAATATTGCAGGGATGTTGTCCATGGGATTCGACCTAGCGACCTGAGGCACGTTGGATATGAGTGTGTCCTACGATTGAACTGGAGATGTTGTGGCCTCCATCACTGAAATATGAGGGGAACATAGCCAAAGATGTCAGGGCATAGATTGAACCCTCAATAACCATGTACTTAGATTACCTGCAAATAGATTCTTAAAACATAAAAAATATACAATGGCAAGAACATAAAATATACATAGAGATTTTATCATGGAACCCAAACCAGGAAAACTATATTAATTTTTCATTACATTCCTTTCAATGTTACAATACAGTATATACATGTCGAAACATTCATAAAATCCAATCCATTAACCCTAGATTATAACATAACCATAGTTTCCTTAACCACATCTAAATGACACCATGTGAAAAAACATCATGCCAAAAACATATGTATAAACCATGCACAAAACCATGGGTATCTTTGCCCACAATCTTTAGGTCTGCATAATTTTTTTTTCTCTCATGGTCCTTCCATACACCCTGTGTATGGGGATACCACCCCCTACAAAACCCCCACAATAGGGGGGCCTACTTCACCCCCTGTTCCCCCCCCCCCCCCCCAGGCCTGACACAATGTAATAATGCCTAGAGATAGTCATGGAAAGATCATAGCACAAACCCAACATTCTCCCACTTGTTGTTTTATTCTCGGACATGGTTTCACAAGAGTGCACAAGTCATTAGTCCCCAGATACAATGCCCATTATTTCTTTGCACCATGAAAAATTCTCAATGCTCATAGGATCTATTAATGCATATGCAACATGCTTAAAAATTTCCACCTCTACCAGCAGCACCTTTTTTTCTTAAACCATATCCCTCACAAAGTGATATTGAACATCAATGTGCTTTGTCTTCGAATAATAAGGAGGGTTCTTTGCCAAGAAAATTGCACTTTGGGTATCATAGTCTATCTTTATAGCTCATTGTAACAACCCTATAGTTGAACACAATATCTGGAACAAAATTAATTCCTTGCTTCAATGAGTGGATGCTATGTATTCAACCTTTGTAGTTGAAAGTTCCACCACGGACTATCTCTTGCTCATCCAATTGATTTCTCCTCCAAATAGATTAAACACATACTCACTTGTATATATTCTCTTATCCAAATCTCCATCCCATTCTACATCAACAAATCCATGTATGTCCAAAAATCTTGCCAATGGTGGTCTTCCTTGGTAGCACAATCCATAATCAGTAGTGACGCACAAACACATGAAAACTCACTTCACTACTGCTCAATTCTCCTTCCCTAGTTTTGAAATAAACCTACTCAATACTCCCATTGCATGTGTAATGTATTTTATATTATAGACCATTGCGTATATTATGATACCAATTGCACTCACATATGGAACATGGGACATGTCATTTTTCTCTTCTTGTGTCTTAGGACATTGTTCAACAAATAATTTTACACCTACAAGAATATGAACCTTCACTGCTTTATTATCCTGTATATTAAACCATTACAATATCAACTTGACATACTTCCTCTAGTTTAACCAGAGATGCCTCTTTTTTGATCTTGTTTAATTTCCATGCCTAAAATATATTTTGTAGCACCAATATCTCGCATATCAAATTTAGACGACAATTAGGTCCTCAAACCTTGGATAATCTCTTTGTCGTTTCCAATCAACAACATATCATCAACATACAAGACCAAATAAATAACTTAGTCACCAATTAATTAAAATACACACAGTGATATGCTTTGGTCCTTGTGAATCCAATTCCTCATATATATGTATCAAATTTTTGATACCACAACCTTGGTGACTTCTTTAACCATACAAAGAATTTTTTTATCCTGCATACTGGTTCCTTCTTACCCTTCACAGCACAACCTTCCAATTGATTCATGTATATTTCTTCTTTTAGATCACTATGAATAAATGTTGTCTTCACATCCATGTATTCTAATTCAAAATCAAAACCAACATAAGAAAATAAAGCAATATAATAGAAACTAACTTGAAAACAGGAGAAAAAATATCGCCAAAATCAATTCCTATCACCTTAGAATAACCTTTTGCTACCAATTGAGATTTATATTTCGTCACCTTTCCTTCTTCATTCATCTTCCTCTGAAACACCCATTTGTTTCCAATGGGTTTCCTTCAAGTTGACCACTCTACCAAATCCCACGCCTCATTTTTGTCTTAGGCTTCCATTTCTTCAGCCATGGCCTTTTTCCAAAGATTACCATCTTCTGAATCCACTTCCTCCCTACAGTTGTGGGATCATCATCCGTAATAGCTAAAGAAAAATTTGAACAGAAAGTCGATTGACAATACCTCTATGGTTTCCTCCTCTCTCGAATGGGTCTCCTCAAAATTAAAGTCTGTGGTTCTTCCTCTTTTGTTTCATTTTCTTCAGTAGAGTCTGATTTTTTCTCCTTCAGTTCAAACTCTATATTTTTTGGTCCCTTTCATAGGACTTCATATTTAATAACATATTTCATCTTTCTACACACCATGTATCGATTGTAAACAATTTTCCTTAATTTTGGGTTGAAAATATTATAACCTTTTAAACCATTTTTATACCCAATTAATATTCACCTTTCGGATTTACTATCCAACTTGGTTATTTTCTCCTTTAGGACATGTACATATGCATCACAACCAAATACCCTGATATGTGAAAGAGAGGATTTCTTACCAATCCATAACGCATGTGGAGTATTATCCTCCAATGTTGATGAAGATGATTTCTTAAATAGATAACTTGCAGTATGCACTGCCTCTACCCAAAATTCTTGTCCTAACTCAACGCCACTGAGCATGCACCTTTCATTTTCCATCAACATCCTACTCATTATTTTGGCAACTCCATTCTATTGAGGTGTGTATGCAGTAGTCTTTTATCATGCTATACCACACCTCTCACAAAACTCTTCAAATGTGTTCTTATAGAAATCTCCACGGTTATCTGTCCTCAATGCCTTGATCTTCTTCTCTGTCTGATTTTCCACTAGAGAATTAAATACTTTAAACCCTTAAAAGACTTTGTATTTCCTCTTGAAGAAATATATCCATGTATTCCTCAATATGTCATCTATAAATGAGATATAGTACACAAATTTACCCAATGATGGAATCAACATATGTCTAAACACAACACTCTACCCAAGCTCCAATATCCCTTTCACCCTCTTAGCACCAAAGGGGAAACTCCCCTGCTTCTAATTCCAATATATATGATTTTCACATACTTGGAAGTATAGAAAGAAATTAGACATACCTTCTCTCATAACATTACCATGCAGTATTTGAAGTCCCTTCTCTCTAATATTTCCAAGTCTTTGACGCCACAACATAGTCTTTTCTCTAGATATCCATAAATTTTATGTTCCACTTTCAAGAACCATACAATTGTTGCACCCATCAATAAAGATGATACCCATAAGCTTATATAGATTTAAAACATGAACTCCCCTCATCAATACCACTTCTCCCAAAACCATCTTGCAGGTATGTTTTTCAAACATTGTTTTTACACCTACATAATTCATCTTGCTTACATAAATCATAATTTTTCTCACAAAACCACTCCCTATGGGGAGTGAAGTTAAAGGATGCACTTGATTCAATCTACCATGTCTAATGATCTACATATGTATTTGAATAAGAATCCAAGTACACATCCACACCTTCATCTGAGGTGGTTTTTTCCCCTATAGAAGGAGCGTCATCAAATCCCTTTCATCTCTCAGGAGTTTTATATTCACAATACTTTTTGTAGTTCCCTTCTTTTCCACATTTCCAGCATACCTTTACAGGTTTTCCTAGATATTTAGATCTCCCTCTAGATTTATATCTCCCACTTGGAGACTTATTTCTATTTTCATTCTTGGACCATCCTCTTACAAACAAGGCATCTCAATTCTGGCTCTCCATATTTTTCCATCTCATCTCCTCCGACAACAAGGATGAGAATATTTCATGAAACTTCAAGGTAGTTGTATTTCTACCTATAGAAACAACTTGATCATCCCACGTGCCTGGAAAAGAACACAATAAAATGATGCACTTATCTTCATGTGAAATTTTAATATCAATAGATAAAAAATGACTTACCATAGTACTGAAGGCATTTATATGATCTTTCATTGAGTCTCGATCCTTTATCATCAAGTTATACAATGTTTTCCACAAGAATAATTTCTTCGCTGGAGACATAGATTGATATAATGTCCCTAACCTGTCCTACAAATCCTTTGTTGTAGCTTCCCCCGATACATTCAATAGTATATAATCTGAGAGACACAGTTGTATTTTTCTCTTTTCCTATACTTTTTCCAATATCACTGTTTGTGCCACTCTTCGATCTACAACAATCTACTCATCTCTATCCACCAACAAATCTCCATCTTGAGCTTCCACAACTCAAAAGTTTGTCCATTAAATTTCTCCATCTCTATATTTCCATTGTTCACCATATTCGTTGATTGCATGAATCAATCCCTTATATCTCCCTCTATAATAGGGTCTATCACTTTCCCAAGAAAAACCCCTCAACAACAAAGTTGTCCCCTTGAAGCCGAAACAACTCTGATACCAAATGTAAGTTTTAACCCTATAACTAAATTACCTGCAAATATATTATTAAAATAGAAAACTATAAAGTAGAGAGAACAAAACATATACATAGATATTTTCTCCTAAAAAACTAGATTAATTTGTCATTATATTTCTTTCAACATTACAATACATTATATACGTGTTGAAGTATTCATAAACCTTAATCAATTAACCCTAAATTAAAACATAACCATAGTTCCCTTGACCGAATATACATAATACCATGGCAAAAAACCATCAATCCCAAAACCATGTGCAAAAACCATGGGTAGGTCCGCTCACCATCTTTAGGTCTGCCCATAATATTTGATTCCACCCCCCATCGTTGGACCTGCCTAACTATTATTATGGCCTAGAGCTAGTTGTGGAAAGAATATAATACACTTTTCATAATAAAATATTTTAGTAAACACATTTCATAATAATATAAATATATATATATATATATATATATATAATATATTATATAGTATATATATATATATATATAATATATATATATAATATATATATATATATATATATATATACAGAGAGAGAGAGAGAGAGAGAGAGAGAGAGAGAACATTGGATTCCATCCTCACCCCTTCCCCAAATCCCTTGGCATTCCCATTTCCTCCCCTAAGGTTCTTCCCCTTATTGTACAATTGGTGGGGGTGTATTATCTCCAACACCCAATACTTTATCATTTAGTTTGCTCCACCATTCCCCCATCTATTTTCCCTACACCACTTCTTTTTAAAACCCCTTCTATCAATGCATCCACTATTGCAAAAAATAGTATTACATCCCATGTAGCTACATCTATAGTGGATGAATATATAGTTGCTACAACTAGATCCTTCCTAACACCCATCATTGTGTTAGAGTAGGTTATCCAACAAAGTGCTCCACCTCCTATTAGTAAATACATTCACTATTGCAACAACTACTATTGTATCTATTGTAGTTACATGTAGATTAGTTACATATATAATGTTGTAACTACTTCCTCCCCATCCCTCATCATTCCCTCAAAGTAGGTTGTCATACCAAGTGCTCCAACTCTAGGCTAAGAAGACGCATATTTTCCATTGCCTTACATATTCACAGTGAGACTAATTATTTGATCAGAATTTTATTGAGCATGCATGACACTAATTTTGCACACTTTTATCTTTTCCAATTAATTTATTGTTATAATTATTGGAAGGAGATATTTCTAATAGCTTTGTATCATGAGGACAAAACCCCAACAATTTTCAGTCTTATCTAAGGTTAATTTTTTAGATTTGAATTTTATTTGTATTTATGAAATGTGTTAACTACTAGAAATGTGGGAAAACATTAATATGTTGGTGTTTCCTATTTATTTCCAAAAGGGACATAGTATGCCAAGATGAAATAAGGCCATAGTTTCCTCCATCTAAAAGAGTAGGAAGATTGATTTTGTATATGCACCTAAGAGTGCTAAGGGTGGCTATTGTAATTGATAGAGACATTATGTACATTATCTATGATGTGAAATTTTGGGCACAAGATGTTATCTTTTGTTTAGGCTACTAATTGTCATTCTCTCATTTTGGGCATGTGCTTCCATTATATATTTTGGGAATGAGATTCCATTTTGGATGAATAGGAGGGAGATAGGGATATAAGAGGGAAGTATAAGGAGAGAGAGAAAAAAAGGGATAGGGAGAGAGAGAAAATGAGTGAGAGGGGCTGCAGTGTGGAGGGGAGAGAGAAAGGGAGATAGAGGGAAAAATAGAGGGGTGCTAGACAAAGTGCACATGAGAGAGAGAAGGGAATAATAGGGAGAGAAAGAGATAGAAATAGGGAAAGGTAGAGGTTCAAAGATACAAAAGTATAGGGAAAGTGGTAAAGAGAGAGCGAGGATTGGGGGATGAAGAGATATAGGGATATAGGAGGCTAACATATTGTGGGAGGTAGAGAGGGAGGGGAAAGACAAAATGGGAGAGAGATAAAAAGAGAGAAACATATGGGGACATGGAGTGGTAGAGAGAACAATGGAAGAAAGGAAGACAGGGAGTAAGAGGAATAGGAAAATGGTGTTCAAAAGAGACAGATAGAGGGATAGGAAGAGAGGGAGAGATAGGAAGAGGTAGGGAAAGGGGTACGTAGAGAGGAGGGGCTTATATGAGGGGAAATATAGAAGAGATACATATTGACAGAGGGGGGAGATAGGAAGGAGACACATGTAGAGATATAGGGAGAGGGGAGATATATATATAATATATATAAGATATATATATATATATATATATATATATATAGGAAAGAGACAAAGAGGGATTGGATAATATGGGATATTAGAGAGAGATGGAAAAAGGAATTATAAAGTGAGAGATAATGGAAGAATAAGAGAGAGATATAAAAAGAGGCAGGCATTGGGAGAAGGAAAGAGAGATGGGTAAAGGAATGGAGAGATAGATTGGGTAATAAGGAGGGGGAAAGAGAGATACCAAGAGAGAGACATAAATAGAGTGGTAGAAAGAGTTAAGGAAATGCGTAGAGAAAAGGGGGGAGTGGGAGGTGGGAGAGGGGCGAGGGGGAAGACTGAGTGAGTGATGGTGAGAGGGAAATATAGACTAGGGTAATAGGTAAAGTAATAGAGAAATGAAATGATACATGGGGAGAGGGAAGGAGATAGAAATGGATAGGGAATGGAATAGTGGGAGAAGGGGAATTGGAGAAAGAGAGAGACATATATATGAGGAAGACATAGGGAGTTAGAGAGAGAGAGAGATATGAAAAATATGGGAGAATAAGATAGGGGTGGAAGAGAAATATAAGAAGAGGTAGAAAACAAGGGGAAAAGGTGTAGAGAGAGAGATATAGGGAAAGGGATAGGGAGAAAGAAATATAATTAGGGAAAATGAGAGGGGGATAGATAGAAAGGGATACAAAAAAGGTAGCAACCTTGAAAACTAATTCGAGTGTTTTTGTGCATCTATTTTTTTTGTGATTTTTAGCATACGGTTTTCATTTTCAAGTTATTTTAGGTTCCATGGTGGTTTAGCCCATACTTTTGCAATATTTTTTTTAAGGAACCATGGTTTTATTCTAATATAGAGTAAATGGATTAAAAATTTATTGATGATGTGTGATATTCTTATTGTATTGTAACACTATAAAGAAGAATATACTATAAAACCATTATAGTTTTCATACTTTTTTGTTTCTAGGGTAAAATCTTTGTTTCAATGTGTTTGTGCATTTTTGGATCTTTTATATTTTTACTAAGAATCGATTTGCAACAATTAGGTATATAGGCTTAAAACCTAAAAGGGGGGACATGGGAGTGAGGAATGGAAAGATAATGAGAGAGAAAGAGAGAGATAGAGGAAATGAGAGAGAAATAGAGATAGAGAGGAAATGAGAGAGGGGTTGAAGAGAAAGAATGTATCAAAGGGGGAGAATGTGAGAGAGTTATGGGGAAATGAAGAGAGAGGGGGATTATGGAAATAAAGACAAAGATATAAATAGGTATAGTGGGAGAGGAAGAGATAGAAAAGTATATGGAAAGGGGTGGAAAGAGAGGGAAGGATAGAGGGGAGAGGTAGAGAGAGACAGTGAAAGGAAAATAGATAAGTGGCTAGTATGGAAATGGGGAGAGAGATATAAATAGAGATAATAAGAGGGGGAGAGATATAAATGGATGGGAAAAGGCGTAGGGAGAGAGAGGTGCTTATGGAAAGAGAGACAAAGATAAATATAAGAGGTAAATATGGGGTGAGAGAGAGGAGGGATAGAGAGAGGGGAGGTCATGCGGAAAGGGAAAAAAAAATTGTGTGAGAATATGGAAATGGAGAGAGAGATACAAGGAGGGATATTAAGATGAGGAGAGATATTAAGGGAAATGCAAAGGGATAGTGAGAAGGGACCTTAGGAGGAGAGATAGAGTTAAGAGGGGCACATAGGAAAAGAGAGAGGGGGGATGGGGAGAAAGAGAGAGGTAAATAGAGAGGGGGATGTGTTGGTGAAAGGAGTGAGTGATAGAAACGAAAAATTGTGTACCTTATATTAATGTGCGCTCATTATAAATGTGCATGCATTATTTTAACTAATAATGTGCATTTTTTATTGCATGTCCATGTTATTAAATTCAAAAAATAATTGATAATATCACCTTTTTCTAACTACATGGTGGACAAGGTGACTAATTTCGTTTTAGTTGTAGATTAAAAATCCATTCCATTTGGTTTGCGTGAACCAAAACAAATACATTTTTACTTTTCTCTATTTTCAACCGCTTTTGTTGGAAATACGGAGATGTGATGAATCAGTGTTTCTTTTCAATTATTAATTTTACCAATTGGATCACTTATATTTAGAACACAAAATGAACAATAAGAATAAATGTTTTTATTAATTTATTTTTTACAATAAATCAAGTACAATATATGTAGGGCCCAACCCCAAATGAAGACACTGAGCTTTAATCTCCCAGGATCCAACCTATATTTGCCAAGCACTAACTTGAACTTCCAAGGTGCCAACCTTGTCAATTTTGAGGTACCAACCCCAAGGGCGCCGACCTTATATCTGGTTCAAGCTCTGACCTAGTTTCTTGAGGAATGTGATCCTCTAGAGCTCCAAACCTATCCTCCAAGGCACCAATCTTGTATTTTCGAGGCTCCAACCCTTAGCTTTACTTTGTCAAGATATGTTTGGTTATAATTGACGGCTCCGTATGTCTTCCTCAACAAGCCTTGTCAATCTTCAACAATGTCTCCTCCAAATTACTTCATCAATGACAACCTTGTCTTCACATGAAAGTGTCCCCATAGCTCTTCATGGTACCCGAACAAAAAACTTCAAGGTCACCTCATGAGGGCTTCAACAAAGCATCATGTCTCCAAAGGTGCCTTCAAAATGTCAGCTCGAAGCTATGTCTTTACAAAGATTTAACTGTTTCAGATGTTCTTCCAAACATTCTTCAAGGATGATAAGGTATTAAATAAGTTGCCCCAAGACTTTCTTCAAGGGTTCCAAAAAAATTACAGCTTCAAGACTCCTTTGTCCAAAACTTCAATGTGCTTCACTTGTTGAAGCACCAATGGTTAGCACTGTTCCTCAATAAGCTTCTCTTGAAGATGATTATAGGACTGCTTCAAAATATGTCACTAGGTTGCTTCAACATATGTCACTGGGCTGCTTCAAAAAGTATTCTTCAATAGGACACAGATCCGAGGTATAAAAGCTAACAAGTTTGAGCCGCTACAAGCCTCAAATCACAGGTCTGAAGTTCAATCAACAAGTCCGAGTCTTCAATGCTAAGCCCTATCGAGCCTTGAAAATGTATCTTCACTCAGGTCACATGACTTGCAATTTGGTTACTACTATCGAGCCTTCAATACATCTACATTTACAGGAAAGCTTGTTTTTAATGAGTACACATGCAATATCTATAGGTATGCAATTTTTGATTTTGCAGAAGGGTTCTCAATGTCTTCAATAGCTCGGAAAAGATTACTGTCAACTCACAGCACAAGATATGCTTCTTCAAGAATTCGAAAATGGTTTCAAGTATATCTTTCATTTTTCTTTAAACCATACGCATCTTTAAACAATTCGGAAAAAGGGATTTGTGGTATAGATCAACTTGAAAATGAATTCAACCACAGATCTTGCTTCCTTTTCAGCGTGAAAATAAATCTTAATTAATCTGCAGCGTGAATGTTTTCTTAGTTCATCAGGTTCTTTAGTTCACGAGATGTGAACTTCGTATTCTGTAATGCTTCACCGAGATCTATTCTATTCCTGTTTTGTCTTTCTTACGATTTTGTTTTTCACAAATGATTGTTCTTAATTTACATTTATACGAATGGCCTTCTTTCGATTTTAGAGAGCCGACATAAATTATAGGAGCTGACTTGCGAATTAGTGGAGCCCACCAATATTGTCCAGCGTTAATGATAGACCTTATTATGTGACTCACTATGGAGAGTTGATATGCATTATGTAATATGGAGCGTATGAGAATTCAAAGTAATATGAGGCACATTATGCATCATGTAACGGTTTCACATAGACCTTTTTATAATATAGAGTTAAGGAATAGTTAAATAAAGGATTGTGTGGCCCCATTTTTAGGATAATATTTTTTATGAATATATTTTGGGGATTTGGGACATATGACTAGGATATATATTTGTATTAAACTATTGGGATTTAAGGTTTTATGAAATTTAGGAATTAGGATTTAATAGTTTATGAATGATGAAATTGTTTCCGGGGTTAGGGGGTTAGGTTTCTTTTAGGTATATCTATGTATTAGGGTTAGGGTTTCATAATTAATGAAAAAGTACAGGGATTAGGAGTTTCCAAACTTAAGGTTTACAAGCTTCTTGTAAAATAGAGTTTTTGTGTTAGGTTTAGGGTTTGAAGTAGTTTAGGGTTTTGCTCAACTAATGATAGATTAGGGATTCTAAGCAATTAGAGTTAGGGAATTATTCGGGTTTAACCATATTCACAAATTCCATATTGACATCAATGACAACCTTCATTAACAACTTTTTGGCACATGATTTACATGTTTGTTGCTAGTGAAACTATTTAGACTTATAGTTGTGTTAGGTTAGGGTTTCAAGTAGTTTAGGGTTTTGTTCAACTAATGATAGATTAGGGATTCTAAGAAATTAGAGTTAGGGAATTATTAGGGTTTAACCATATTCACAAATTCCATATTGACATCAATAAAAACCTTCATTAACAACTTTTTGGCACATGATTTACATGTTTGTTGCTAGTGAAACTATTTAGACTTATAGAGCCCTCTGTGAAAATTCTAAATATATATATTTTCGACAAATTAATTATTTTTTTATTTTTTTTTATTTGGACATATAATAAATAAATAAATAAATAATTCTCTTATGTCCACTCTACCGTTTGATTGATTTACCTATTTTCAAATTGGAAAAGAAACCATGCTAGTACAAATGAAAAAACACAATAAAAAAACTTATGATTATGTAGAGACCCTCATGGTGGGGCCTAATGCTAAACCTTGTCATTTCAAGGATTTCCTAGGTTTCTTAATTTAAAAAAATGAAATAAAATTAACATTAAAAATTATGGAAAAATAATGTTGCACACGAAATACCTATTATCTATAATGACAAATATTTGTTTAAAAAAACTCCATCGTGACATACTAAATTTGAGACCTAATACAAACATATGCATTGTGTTTGGAGAAAAAAATAACATGTTAACCTTAAAGAAAAGCCAACATTCTTTAGCTATACCATTCGTAGATAAAATTTATATATGAAGAAATACAATTTCATTTTATATGTTTCATCAATTTATACCATATCTTAATAAGTTTTGTAAGTACCTCTAATAATTAATATCATATTTCTATCTTTCTAGATTTCGATTTCAATTAACATGTTTTACTTGTGTAATATTATCGTGCACCAACCCTAAATATAGTTTCTAGAAGAAACTTTATATAGGTTTCATGAGTTATTTGAGATAGAGGGTTATGTTTCTCATGAAATCAATATAAATTTGTAGGAATATTGTATTAAAGTATCGAACGAACTCCTTATCTTCAGATTGTGGAAAATCCCTACAACATTTAATGACAAGTTAGAGTTGCCATGAACATTTTCAAGAACCTTTTCAAAACAAGCCTAATCATATAAATTTGTAGGAATATTGTATTAAAGTATCGAACCAACTCCTTATCTTCAGATTGTGGAAAATCCCTACAACATTTAATGACAAGTTAGAGTTGCCATGAACATTTTCAAGAACCTTTTCAAAACAAGCCTAATCATATAAATTGGTAGAACATTATACCAATTCCACTATTTTCCTTCGAAAGTCATTGGAAATAACCAATAGAATACACATTTATTCACATTATGAATCAAAAACAATTTTGATTCATAACTACTAGTATGCTCAAAATTAGTCATGCTTCCTACACCATTAAATTTTGGAAAAAATTTTGTTGAGTATGTTGACTGTTGTTGTCGTCGATGCAAGTCTAGTAATTGTTGTCAAGTGATTTCAAGTTCAAGGGGAGTTTATTTAGTTTCATGCATGAAACTTATGTTGTTATTGATTTCTTATTTGTTTCAATTAATAATGTTATAAGCTGATGATGACTAGGTTGTTTTTGGAGGGCCTTTATTTGAAGGAATTATTTCTGCAAGTAACTTTTTCAAAAGCACATGAAAATTTCTTGGTTGTATAGCCCTCTCAAAGACATTTCCAATGGTTTATTTGACTTAGCCTAACTCCCAATGGATGGGGAGAAATATGAGTTTGAAGTGTTGAAGTTCAATCATGGTTCCAAAATGGACCCCCTTGGGTCTAGAGAAAATAAGATGCCTAGGGTTGATGCTCCTACATCAAATATCTATTACATGGAGAGATATAATTGATTTCTTGTCAAAGAGATAATTTTGCAAGAAGATAGATATGCTTCCATCATTAAAGAATACTTTCTAGTCTTCTTCCTTATTTGGAAAATGCTTTCGATACAAAGAATGGAAAATACAATTAGACCTTTCAACAAGAACCTGCCTTTATGGATTAACCACAAACAAAACTAAATGAATAGCCAAAGAATTCAAATATCTATAAATATGTGTGATATTAAATGAAAATAACTTAGAAATAATTTTCCATTGAACTTGTGTGTAGTGTTTAACTAGCTTGTTAGAAGGAGAATAAGTTCTCTTAATTAAATTGACAACAAGTTCAAAATAGTCAAATGTTGTGAGATGACTACAACCTAAGGCTCAAGCATGTTCAATACCAAGAAATATAGCCTCGAGTTTAGCTATATTATTAATATAGTTGCAAATACCAATCTGTAATTGTACTTATACGTTTTTCCAAGGGGTGAATACAGGACCATTCTTGCACCATTTACCTCACTCAAACATGTGCCATCAAAATACAGGTTCCATATGAGATCATTTTGAACAAATGGAGTAGTAGGTGCATTCTATTCATGTGTGAATAAATAATAGACACCAAAATCTTCTTCAACGTGGCTAATGTGAGGATAAGAGATGGTTTCAATATATGGTGAAATTATTCCTTCACTCAAGACGATGGTATTCTTTCCATCCATAGGTAGCGACATATATGTCCCATCCATCATAATGTAAACACCTATTTTTTCTTGCTACTATCTTTGTAAAATGATCGAGTAATTTCTATATTGTATATCGATTAGTTGAATACTATAGTTTCTTCTTATTTCATGATGGAAACATAGGAATAATGTCACATATTTAACCTCGTCAATGATAGCTTGATGAGTGTTATTATAGGCTAACATCCACTTCGATTTTTCTTTAGTACATTGGAAGCCTAGCTCCTCCATTATGAGCTTCGACATTACGTTCAGGCCTAACCTGCCATCTATTAGGAAAGAATGGAAAATTTTATCACGGATTTTCATTTAAAACATAAAAAGGAGGATTCCTAGAAATAATCTTTAGGTTATTTACAACAAAGAATTTATCTTTAGAAGCATATTCTTCATTCTTTGTCTCAATCAAATTTACTAGTGCAAGAATTTTACCTTCCAATAAGGTTTCTAAATGTTGTTGCTACTCGAGAATAGTAGTCATATCAAGTAACAAAGCATCATATCTAATATTGACCATTTATTTTAAGATATTCAAATAAGACAAAGATGAGGAAGGAGGAGAGGTGGTTTGACATTAGAATGAGATTGTATAGCGTTGGAAGTTTTTTTTTCCATCTAATTATTTGGGTGTTGATTCTTATTATTCTTGCCTCTAGATGCACAACTTATTTCTACAATCATGACATGATTATCTACTATCCAATCCAGAGTAGTGACAGGAGAATCTTACTCCTTACTAAAGATTATTTCTCATGCCTTCTTTTCAAGTTCACATATTTTTTCCTCATGGTAATATTCACAAAAAATTCACCATGGACGAGAGAGAAGTGCGTTTGGTTGGAAAGTTTGAGGCATATTCCCCATGAGAGCCAAAGCTAAACTCTTGACATGCAACTAGGTTATGATTTTATTTTCAAAATATATTACATGGTTTCTAATGTCTTGCCCAAGTTGAAATATACAATAAATATCAACATGCTTGCATGTGTCTTCTAGGAGAAGACCAATTCTATTTAATCATTCTTCGTACTCAAGACAAATTTGTAGAGTAGAAGCCAAGACTATTGATTCTCTTTTATTCTAAACTATGGTAATAAGCAAGAGGTAATGCACTATAATAGTGCATCATAGCCACTTGATTATATGGTCTAATAACCTTAGGAATAAAATTGTATAACTTGATAAAATAGAGATTAAAAGACATGATAGTTTTTCCCTTTGAATAAGTGACAATGCTATAGTTCTCAAGTACGTTCATAGGGATTTGAGTTTGTCCATAGGAGGAATTGAACCAATAACATAGCTTGAGCTAGGTAGAGAAGGATTTTGGTGGTAGGTCAAATAAATCAATTGCTACTTTAAATTCTAAAGAGTTAACAAAAAATCACATACATTTGTTGTTATCATTTTCCCTAACGTTATGACAAGCATTAGAGAAGACAATCAAGTTATCATCTATTGTAATAGTATGATTTTCCAAAAACTTTGTAAAATGATCCTTGAAATTTGGAAATGGAGTATTAGATAAGGATAGATTTAATGGAAAACACATGTGCCAAGGCATGGTATTGGCACCTTCTTCAATGTAACAACCATGGTGAGATTTCCATGTAATAAAAGTTAATAAAAGAAAAATAAGACCATGGTTAAGGGACGCTTATTCCAATATGAATTTTGGGAAAAGATACCATAGTGAGCATCAGTGGATGTGTTTATGGCTAAAGGATATTGGAAAAGGCATTAAAGAGGAAAAAGGGAATTTTTGGCACATTTATTTTTGAAAATAGAGGAAATCAGGAGAAAAGTAACGTGAAAGGTCACAGGTTGCATGTGAGGATGAAATTGAAGGAAAATAATAGGAAATGAAGAAAATAGAGGCCTCATTATTAAAAAGGCTTATGAGGATCAGTTGGAAATCTTTTAGTCAGTGTAAGATTGGTCAGTTCAGTTTTGGAGCTCTCTCATTATTCTCTCTCTCTCTCACTCTTGGACACTTAGATTTTTCTTGGAGCACTATAGCTTTGGAGCAAGGAAGGAAAAGAAAGAAAAGGGAAAGGAAGGAAAGAAAGGATCAAGAAAGGAAAAGCAGAATCAAGTATCTTCAGCAAGAATACTTGAGGGTAACATATTGCATGTGTGTTTTCTTAGTTTTGACATGCATGACTTTGCATGTTTGTTTATAGTTCACTTGTTGTCGTTGGCAGGGTTTTGTCTGGTTATGACAGTGGTTTTCAGCTTATCCTTGCCTTTTCCAAATTCCATAGTGTGTTAGGATGTTGATCTTAGTTTTGAGATTTGGAATTTCCAAATGGATTTCGGAATCCGTGGTGGAGGTGGTCTCAAGGTTCATTCCCAAAGGCCTAGGAATCCCTTCACTGATTTCGACGTAATACATTGTAAAACCTAAGGGAGGTGTCTCGGTTTAGGGCCTATTGATCCAATATTAGATTGCGGTAAATCCTGAGAGATAAGGAGATGGAAATTTTATCAAGGATAAAGATGGATTCTGGATGGCATTCCAATTTTAGTTCAGTTTTGTGATCGATGTGCCAATTTTGGTGTGATCATAGATTGGTGAAGGTGGAGGTTGTTTAATCTCTAGATTCCCTTGGTTATTTTTGCATTGGTTTTTCCATGAGATCCCACATAAATGCTTGGAATATGGAATAGGGGTAACTGGATGAAAGAAATATTTGGTTCAACCATTTTTATGGTCGGGTGGTACGTGGAAGTCTTGAACCAAGATGTATTTGCCTATGTTTAATAAAACCTAAGTTCTCTTGCTTTTGTACTTCTTAATATGTGGATTTAATGGCTGATATCTCACTATTATTTTCATGATTTAATGCTAGTTATAAGCATGGTTATATGATTGGTTATTGTCATGGTTTCATGTATCTACTTGTAATTGACAGGATAATTGATGCAAGACCTAATTGATGTCATAATAGTTCAAGGGATAAGTTGGTGATCCTTCTTATCATGTATCATAAGAGTTTTCAGTCATTCATGCTTTGTCTTGTATCGTAGACCTGTATATTGAATTGATTCCAAGTATTTGACAGAATGTCATTCCTAGTTGGGGATGGTTAGGCTTAGTACTAGAGTTAGTTTTTTTTTTTAGTAGTCTTGTCATCATATGTTTATTGGACTCGAGAAGTTACAACAAGTTCTGGGAAGTGGCCTAAATTCCAGGCTTGAAAAGTGCCTTAAATCCTACTAACTCTGGCACAAGTCTGCTGAAAATGGTCCTTGGATTCAGGCACTGAGTCTTGTGGGAGCGTCTAGATCTCTCTGAATGCTAGCATTACCATAGCATGGGAGATTCTAGAAGTTTAATAGCTTAAAAAATCAATGAGACCCAGGGGCATGGTACCTGTGTAGCTGGGATGGCTCCTAGGAGTGTTGTTGCTGATGTGGAAAGTATGGTCGATGTGTTTTCATCGATTACACTTCCCTAAGGACACTTAGGAGTTTGAATGATATCATAGTAGCCTCTCATCACATGTTTACCCCTGTTGGTTGGTGACTTGGGAAGATATGGGAGGAGGGTGTAGAGAGTGGTATCAAAGTGGGTTGCAGTCTCTTTGCGTCATATCAGATACCATGGAGTTGTATCAGAGCATGGTTCACCCCTTGAACTGTATGGGCGATGTGTTTGTCATGCATTCATGTTGGTAGCATATGTGTTGCTTATGCTTATAGTCCATTTTTTGTTGCATTTTCATGGTGTCAATCATGGTTAAAGTGATCTCGCCATGTGAAGTTTGATGGTGTTGTTGTGGGATGTATCATCATGAGTCTATGCTTTTATGTGCATTTGTTATACATGTAGGTTTCTATATGTTATTATGCATGCATTTTCATGGTGAAGGTTGTTTTGAATAATGTCATTATATGCAATTAGGTCATCATGATGATATTGATATTTTATGATACTAATGTGTTGGTCGAGAGAGAGTAGGAGATACAAATCATTAAAGTGAAGTTGCAGCATTGGACATCAAGGCAAGAGCATGTCATCATACATGTTTAGATGTTGGGCATGAATGTATGTTATTGAATGGATTGTTATATGCATTAGGGTTATATACATTAGGTTTATTTACATGTCTATTGATGTTATGGTTACATACATGATAGATGCTAGTTGATTAGTGTAGTTATAAGCACATGCGTCAAATAGCCATGAATGATAGTAATAGATGGTTGTATGCATTGCTATTGTGGTTTTAGGATTAGATAAATTGATGGTTATTTTATATCTTGTTGATGAGTATATTATAGGTTGACTTTTTGTTGTTATATGCTAGTAACTTGATGATTAGGGTTATTACATTAAGATCTTGATGTTATATGTATCATGCTAAATTGGATTGGTCTATGCAAATGGTTAGGGTTATGACATTCAATTATGAGTTAATATGATGTCATATTATGTCATACTAATCTATAATCACTGTGGGGATGTGATTATTATGTATGAACGATAATTGTTTATGAGTTATGATGTGAACATGTTAGCTAGTGAGTATTATGGATATCATGACCTTATTTATGTTTCAATTGATATCTTGTGAAGTTATATCATGCTAATATAAATTGGTTGTTGAGAAATTAGCCTCCCCGAGATACATCAAGGTATGAGTTTTCTTATGTCGTCTATTTGGGGTTTGATTGTTGATTATGTCGCCTAGTTGAATTATCTAACATGGTACTTTATAGTTTGTTTGAATGTTTGATTAATTACATATTATGAGTTTGTGTGTGTACGATTGCATGAAGAAATGATCTTGGTTAAGGTAGTCATACTAACCTATAGGTGTTGAGACATATGACATGTACTTGAGTGTAATAGGTGACAATTGAGGTATTATGTCTAATGACTATGAGTTGACTATGAATTATGACATGATCGCTAGTCTTGTTAAAGGTTGATTTCAAATTGATAGATATGATTGTATTGATATTTGGAACATGTGTTTGACATGTTTAAGAAGTGTAGGAAACACACTTGGTATTAGCATGACAATGTAATAGTTGATGTGTTTATATAGCTAACAGTTGGCTGATGTGGCAGTGCATAGTAACACTCTATTGCAATAAGGAAAAGGTCAAAGAAAGGAATTGGGAAATAATTCTTTTGGCTATGTTTGGAAACCCTAATTACAAACGAATGAAATATTTGGATGTTATGAAACTAGCTCACAAAAAGATAGAAAAGAGAGATCAATGCCTTCAAAATCATGTTAGGTCCCTATACTACTAGTGTAGGGACCTAACATTGGATATAGGAAGTCTTCTCAACCTTAATCTTGTCTGACATTATGTGGATATATGCTAGATTCATGAAATTGTATTTCACAGGTATATTTACTAGTCTCTAGTTACATGTAGATCTATGAAGGGAATTAGAGTCCCTTGACAGATAGTGTGGATGTGTTCAGTTGTAGGCAACGTAATTAGCACAACAAGGTAAGGTAACCAATATATTGTTATGTTTATTTAAGTAGTGACAGTTATGTGTTGATGGAAGTATGATGCAAGGGATTGCATGGAAAATAAATTTCCATGGAATCTTGAAGTAGGCTAACGTTGAGCTTTCCCTAGGAAACACTGGGAACCATGGGGATTGAGTCATCGTGTCTATTGTTAGTCTTGTGATTTTGGTCTTTTGGTGATTTTTTGTTCTTGATTACGGTTGGTTTTCCTCTTTTGAATGGCCATGCCACTTTGGTTATGGTGTCATATTGTTGTTGGGTTGCCATGGTTTTCTTCTTATTTGTTTCTTATGCTTGCCTTTTAAGTTTTGTGGCTGGGTAATTGGCTGGGAAATAAGAAAGCTAATGGAGCCCAGGGAGAGTTGAATGAAACCCAATAGGTGACTTATTACTTCAATGAAGCTCAATGCATGTATAAGTGTAGCTGAAGGAATGCATATAACAACTAGCTAGATTGGTTGGGTCCATTGGTGTAAATCGATGATGGCAGGAGAGTCCTGAGAAATGTAATCATGAAAGATAAAGTAAATATATTTTAGGCGTCAGATGCCTTAGCTACATTGGGAATTGTTGTTCTCAATGTTATACATGTGTTGCATGGATAAATGAATTTATCTTAACCTTGACCTTATGGTATCTGGTAGTTATGTTGTGATAATGATTGTCTCAATGTATATATATGTATACATGTATGTATGTAGGTACATCGTTTTCTAACGAGATCGTGATTTTTTTGTGCTAATGTTATATATATGTATGTATCAATGTATCTATGTCACTATCTGACAGGGTCATCAGGAATCGTTCTTGTGGAGGAATGATTTCTTATGCATGTGAATGGCATGAAGAGATTCCTGGTTCATGAGAAATCAAGTGGAAAGAGTACCCTGACAAATATATGAGGTCAGTATCATGTGGATATGAATTGATATTATGTGATTATATTATGTATATGTTTATGTTATGGATAGGCTAATGTTGAGAGGTACATCAGTGAAATGAAAATAGCGTGATGTGCGGCATGCTAGGATAAACATGGATGGCAGAGAGACATTGGAAGTAAGGTTGCTTGGTAAAGATAGTGTGGTTTTGGATGTGTGGTACTACTGGTGTGTATACATTGTATATGTTGTACATATTGCATCTGTGATGTTGTGCACATGTGGTGTTGTGTATATATAGTGTGTGTACATGTTGTTATGCAATGTTATGTACAGGATGTTACATATAGTGTTGTGTGAATATTGCATATGCAGTGTTGGGCATAGATGGTGTTATGTACATGTTGGATATGCGGCATTTGTGCATATGGTTTTGTGTGAGTGTTGGATATGTAGTGTCATGTATAGATGATTCTATGTACATGTTAGATATGCAATGCTATGTACATGTGGTGTTGTGTGCATGTTGTACATGTGGTGCTATGTACATATGGTGTTGTCTACATGTTGTACATATGGTACTCTATGCAGGTGGTGTTGTGTACATGTCGTGCATATGGTACTATGTACATGTGGTGCCGTGTACATGCATGCATGTGCTATTCAATACGTCTAACGTTTTGTACACATTGTACATGTGGTCAATGTAGATGTGGCATTGTGTACACATTATATAGGTGGTTCCATGTACATGTGGTGTTGTGTACACGTTATGCAAATAATGTTGTATATAGGTGGTACTATTGTACATGCGGTGTTATGTGCATGTTGTAAGTGTTTTGTTGTGTACATGTGGTATTATGTGCATGTCATATGTGTTGTGTTGTGTACATGCGGTATTATGTGCATGTCGTGCATGTTGTGTTGTGTACATGTCGTATTATGTATGTGCATGGTTTGGGCGTGGCATCATGACATGTTTAATCAGTGTGTTGTACTCTATGTACATATATGTATTATGTTGTACATTGGGTGGAGGTGTATGTATTGTGTTGTGGTGTACACTGGATGTAGGTATATGTGTTTAGTTGTGGTACACTGGGTATAGGTGTATTCATTGTATGTCAGGTATAGGTGCATGTATTTCATTGTGTTGTATGTCTTGTGTGGTTGTATGTGTGTGATGCACGCTATGTTTATGTGCACATGGTTGAGGAGAAGGCACTGGGTATTTTTCGGGTGTGGAAACCGATTCAGAGTGTTTACGTAATAAAGACAAAGGTAGAAGCTAAGGATTGATTAAAGGATAAATATCAATATTTTATTTCAGTTTTATTATGTGTGTGAATTATGATTGTGGTTTATGATGGTTACAAGTGATTTATGTTTTTTATCTATGATGGTTGTGTTTTGAGTAAACCTGATGTGATATATTTATACATAATGATTTGGTCAAAGATGCTAGTTTGACTAGTCGTGGCAGGAAGTAAACAAGATTGCAAGTGTACCTTACCAACGAGCTACCAATTAGGTATGATTTGAAGTTACTTCAATTTATTTTAATCTAATGGAAGTTATGTGCTTGGTAAAGGAAGCATAGAAATGCTCGGTTAGGTGGTGGAAATTGAATGTAAGAATTATCAGCAATGACAAAAGGAATTGGAACATGCAGCAGTATGCTAGTAAAGCACTTCAAGAGCAGGACCGTTGTGGGACACTGGTACCCAATTGTGTCCATTTATTTCCGTGAGCATGCTATGACCAGTATAATGGTTTGAGGCAGGTATATGCCTTAGTTTCTTGAATTTGTGATGGAGGAAGCCTTGCCAAAGGATGGATCACCCGAGATAGGGGATGTTAGGGAACTTGGAAGGTGAGTGATTGCATGGAAGGGATGATCGGATTGCCTGAGGTAATGTGTAGCAAAGAAGCGAAGGTCAGGGATATATTTTTTTTGGTCATTAGCATTGCCAGATGGAATCAAATGCACATTAGGAGTGCACCGTAGAACAATGAGCTAGTAATTGTTCGTTGAGAGGACAAGTGGCGTAGGATTATAACGTTGGAGATTGGATGTAGTTTGACTGTGGCAGTGGATTCTGGATTTCCTCAGAAGGAGGTGAATCCTAGTATTACTTTGAGTGTGGAGGTGTGGGCCTCTGGACTCCCTTGTTGCGGATGCAAGCATTGTATCCTTTTATTTGTTGGTTTAGAAAATGTGCATATGTGTATATGTGCTTATTGTAAATACCATAATGAGCTATGTTATAAAGCTCAAGTGAGTGATATGGTTGTTATATGGTCATGTTGTCATGATGTTATTCTTTTGAACAAGTCTTTCATTGTAAATACTGCAATGAGCTAACTTATAAAGATACATGGGAAGTATTAATTCCTTCTAGAATTTTTGTTGAGGTCTTCGTGTAGTTTAATAATGAGGATGGTGTTCCCCAAGGGGGGGGGTTCTACAACATCCTTGGTGAAAATTCCATGTGATAAAATTTAATAAAGGAAAAATAAGGCCACAATTAAGGGACACTTATTCCAAGTTGAATGTTGGGAAAATATGTCCTAGTAGGGATCACTAGATCTGTTTATGACTAAAGGAAATTGGCAAAGGAAAAGGAATTAAAGAGGAAAAGGGCATTTTTGACACATTTATTTATGAAAATAGAGGAAATTAGGAGAAACATAAGGTGAAATGTCACAGGTTGCATGTGAGGAGGAAATTTAAGGAAAATAATGGAAAATTAAGAAAATAGAGGCCTCATTGATAAAAACGGATTTTGAGGATTGGTTGGAAAGATTTTGGTTATTGTAACCTTGTTCAGTGCAGTTATGGAGCTCTCTCATTATTCTCTCTCTCTCTCTCACTCTTGGACACTTAAATTTTTCATGGAGTACTCTAGCTTTGGAGCAAGGAAGGAAAAGCAAGCAAAGGAGAAGAAAGGAAAGGAAGGAATACTTCCAGGTAACAGACTGCATGTGTGATTTCCTAGCTAGTTTTGACATACATGGCTTTGCATATTGGTGTATGGTTCTCTTGTTGTCGATGGCATGGTTTTGCCAGGTTATGACAATGGTTTTCAACCTAACCTTGCATTTTATAGATATCATGGTTTGTTGGGATGTTGATCTCAGTTTTGAGCTTTGGAATTACCTGATGGATTTCATAATCTGGGGCAGAGGTGGTCTCAATGTTCATTCCCAAAGGCCTAGGAATCCTTTGACCATTTTTGGCGAGATACACAATAAATACTGAGGGAGGTGTCTCGGTTTAGGGCCTAGCGATTCGAGATTGGATTGCAGTAAAGCCTAAGAGACAAGGAGACTAAAAATTCCTCAAGGATAGTGATGGATTCCAGATGGAATTCCAAGTTCGGTTTGGTTTTGTGATCGGAGCACCAATTTTGGTGTGATCACAGATTGGTGAGGGTGGAGGAGCTTTAACCTCTGGATTGCCTCATTAGGTTTTGGATTGGTTTTGCCATGAGATTCCACATTTATGCTTGCAATATGGCATGAGGATGACTGGCTAAAAGAAAGATTTGGTTCATCAATGTCTACAATTAGGTGGTACATGGAAGTCCCAAACTTGTTCGGATTTTCCTATGTTTAATCAAATCTAATTTCTCTTGCTTTTGTAATGCTTAATATGTGGATTTAGTCACTGATATCTCACTAATATTTTCATGATTTAATGATGGTTATAAGAATGGCTATATGAGAGGCTATTTTCATGGTTATTTCATGTATGCACTTGTAACTCAAAGGATAATTGATGCAATACCTAATTGATGTCATAACAGTTCAAGGGAGAGGGTGGTGATCCTTCTTTTCATGTCTCATAAGAGTTTTTAGTCATTCATGATTTGTCTTATATCCTATACCTGTAGATTAAATTGACTCCAAGTGTTTGATAAAATTTCAGTCCTAGTTAGAGATGTTCACACCTAGTCCTAGAGTTGGTTTTTATTTTATTAGTCTTGTCATCATGTGTTTAATGGATTTTGAAAGTTCTGGACAGTGGCCAAAATTTTGGTCTTGAAAAGTGGCTTAAATTTCACGAACTCTGGCATAGGTCTATTGGAAGTAGTCCCTGGACGTAGGCATGAAAGCTTTTGCGAGTTTTCGAAACTCTCTGGACGTTGGCATGCCCATAGCATGGGAGAATCTAGAGGTTTAATCACTTAAAATAAAAGTGGGACCCAAAGGCATGGTATTCGTGTGGTTGAGATGGCTCCTGGGATTTTTGTTGCTGATGTGGAAGGTATATTTGAAGTGTTTCCATCAATTCCACTTCCTTAAGGACACTTAGGAGGTTTACTCATATCATAGTAGCCTCTCGTCACATGTTTAACCCGGTTGGACGATTACTTGGGTCGATATGGGAGGAGGGTGTTACAGAGTGGTATTAGAGTGGGTTTCACTTTCTTTAGGTCATATCTAATACCACAGAGTAGCAGTAGAGCATGTTTCATACCTTCAACTGGATAGGTGGTGTGTTGGTCATGTTAACAAGTTTATTGCATATATGTTTCTTATGCGTGTACTCCATGTGCATGTTTCATTTGCATGTTGTCGATCACAGTTGTAGTGATGTCGCCATTTGAAGGGTTATGGTGTTTTTGTGGGCAGTCATGTCATAAGTGTATGGTTGTATGTGCATTTGTTATGCATGTAGGTTCCTATATGTTGTTATGAATGAATTTTCATGGTGAAGGTTGTTGTGCATAAGGTCATTGTATGCAATTAGGTCATCATGATGATATTGGTATGTGTTGTGCTATACAACAACCCCCCATTTCATAAAATTTTACTTTAGAAAACTATAATATGAAATGGGTCCCTTTTAGATTAAATTGGTATTAACTTCTCATTCCTCTAAAGGTTCGGAAACAAACGAAAACATTATAAAACCCTTTGAGTTAATAAATAATCAGTCTTATAATAAAAATGAATAATTCTTTATTATTGTGATAAAGCGATCGCAAGATCGCATATCACAATAACAAAGGATGCATAACAAAGACCCATTGATTCTCCCCGACACGACAAAGCGCGAATAACCATCGGCTATCGAGAAAATAAACAATCATAACAAAAGGCCCTTCTCTTTGCTTCGATGCGATATCACTATCGGCAATCGAGGAATGCGATACAAATACAACGAAATGTCTTCTCCTTAAAGCTCCTGATGTGAGTTAAGCAATATCGCTATCGGCGATCGGGGATTCCACGATAACTTAAATAAAACTTCTCAAGGTTTCCTCCGATCACCGATTGCGATAAAGCCAAGCGCGACTTTCAAAAAGGATTGATATGGCTTCGGCATATTGTATTAATTATTATTAAAAGCCTTTCTCTTCCCAATAGTGATTCACTTGCGCCCAACCGCCAAAAAATCAAATCCATGCTTAAATAGATTATTCGACAAATAAAGGATATGATGAGAATTTAAATGATTGACAGGTTTAAACGGCCAATTAATGGAGTAGTTATGCCTAAATCCCTTCAGAGATTTTATTCGTAGGAGCCTTATCATAATCTTCCATCATTCATTGATTGGCATAATTCTTTCATACTTGGTTTTCGCCATCTACTCTCCACATTACGTTTATTGTATCTCTTGTGCAAAGCTTCTCTGCAGTAGCAAATTCAGACCAAATGGGGAAGAAATCTAAGAAATTTGGAACAACTTCAGCTTCTGTGGTAACAGGACAACATGCTGCCGATCTGGGACCAAGAAAAAAATTATTAATCTCAGATACCACATGTCTTGGTCTCGGTAATACCACTTGGAAGAGCATTTACAACCTGGTTGAAGTTGAGGAACCTCAGCAAACATCGGTACAAGCTACAGCAGGCTCAAGCCGGAAATCTGATGCTACTTTAAAAGATTTGGCTGATTCCTACCTGCATAGGATAGCGGCTCGAGAGAAAATTCTTCCACATACAGATGTGGTGAGATGGGCCGTTGAAGAAATTCCAATTACAAAAAGAACATTCTGCACTATTGATGGGAGAGTATTCGGTTTGTTTCAGCCCAATGACTTGAGACAAATGTACCATTTTCCTGAACCAGAGAAGAAGTATAATAAAGCATTCCTGGAGAAGTTTAGAGACGAAAATGAAACTGAGTCAGAACCTATACGGGAATGGAGACAGAACCCGACAAAACACAAGCATGAGTCTTCGGGTAAGTACTCGGTCGATTCCTTATGTTCTCCTTATTGTTATGCTAGAGCTATGATGTGTCGAATGTGGGGGTTGCATGACTCTTCCAAATTTTCCATAGAAATGGTACCATTGATGGAAGCAACATGTAATAGTGACATCATGTATTGGGGGAATATATTATCGAATAAGTTAGCAACAACTATTCTTGACTTCAGAAACAAATCTAATGTTACTGATAGATTCATCCCTCCATTTTAATTTAGTGCCTACACTTTAGACATGCTCTGTTTCAATTCTGAGTTTCCTATGCTAAGGTGGAGATGGACTCCACAGGACCCCATGCCCATTCATATCTATCACCAGAAGTTGTGGAAAGCCCATTATAAACACCAACTATATCAAGTCTGCAATGGATTCATGCTACCTATTTACTATGCAATTTTTGATAAACCAGCTCCTAAAATTTTCTCTTTAGCAGAGATTGACTTGATAGCCTTAGGAACATGGTTCAGAGAAGAAAAATTCACTTATGTAAGAGTTTTCGACAGTCAGGCCAGGCCTCATATCCTCCCCTTGTATATACCAGACAAACTATCAGCTCGAGAGATAGCATATCAGCTTACATCCGCATTGGCTATAAAGACTCTCAGAAATTCGAAGAAGCAAATCTAGCCTCCTTTTCCTCGAAGGTGTGGCATCTATACTCTGCATGATTATAAACATGTAGAGAAAGAGGCAGAAAATATTAATATACTAAATCTCGCTGCTTTTCCTAGCAGATGCTTTGATCCGAAAAAAAGTCGTCTATAATGTTATAGACTAGGCCAAACTCGCTAAATTTGAACATAAAGAAGATGATTTTAATGACCTGTTCTCCTCAACCGAGTCAATATTTCAAGTGCAAGCAATAGCTAAAATGAGATACGATGACGACGGGTTAGTTGAATTTAACAAACTTAGAGAGCAGAGATTGCAAACTCTGCCTCTAGATTTGTTAGCCAATGCCCCGATGACACAATCAAGGGAGCCTGAACAATAGCTTACCAACGAACCTCCTGCTACATTAGAAATTTTCGAGAAAGTACAAAGAAAAGAGCAGGAGGAACTTTGAAGGTTAGAACAGGAAGAAGCAAAGAAGAAAGAACAAGAGCGAATACGTGAGGAGGAGCAGAAAAGGCAGCAGGAGCAGAGCAGCAAGGAGGTGAATGTCGACACTCAAATTGACCCAAGATTGCTCGAGGAATGGCAACAATTTAATTCAATTATAAGAAATCTTGAGAGCTCAAGGGATTCTGATACATCCAAATAAGCCGATACATAGGATACATCATCAAAAGAGGTTCCAAGCGAAGGAACCAGCAGTCTACCCCCGACCACAGAATTAGAAATAATCTCCAAGGATCCTTCGAATCAAATCATTTTGCAGGTGGAGGATATTCCTCCATTGGATGTCTTCTATAGCCCAAAACACAAGGCTATAATAAAACGACAGCGGGAAAGGAGAAGGATTGATCAACCTTCCATGTTCCCTGAACAAACAGTAACAGCCAATGTAGTGTGGAAGGAAGAATTCGACCCCTCCGATGACCTGACAAAGTTATCCCAATATGCTAGTGCCTATTCGGCAGCCACCATGGATAAGGCATCGAAGGTGAGCAATTTGTTGAAAGAAAAGGATCAGGCGATTACCTCACTACAAACACAGCTATCGGAGGCACAGCAGAAAGCAAAACAACTACAACAACAACTGTCCACGCAACAATAGTTAAATAACCAACTGAACAAATAGTTACATGAAGAAAAACAGAGGGCAGATTCATGAGCGATTCAAAAGCAAAAAGAATTATCGGAGGCATTAGAAAAGTTGAAGGCAATGAATGAACAGATGGTAAAATCAAAAGATGAGCAAATTGCTCAATTATCAGCTCAAGTAGAAAAGTTCAAGAGCCTTCCCTAGCCTGCTAATTTTGAGAGCAGAGGCAATACAGATTAATAAGGCACTAATAACACAAATAAGATTGTTGTGTCATAAAATTGCCCAAGTTGAACCTCTGTGAGACATAACAACATCTATAATAGATAAATCAGTTGATGCCAGGCAGGACTTAGAGAAAGCCGATGAGACTTTAACGAATTTTCTTACTTGGCAGGACACTAATGAGGGACAGGCAGAAAACTTGCCTAAAATCTTAGAATCCAATAAATAAATTCTATTCATGGAGTGGCAGTCCCAATTAATGAAAGCAGAGAGAGCGGTTTCTAGATGCAAATTATCTACGAACAATTTGATTGACTTGATTAACAATACTCTATATTTATCTAACATGATCTCTCAATGTAAACTAGGTAAATTATTATCAGCCAACACATTGGAGCAATCATGTTACCAAGAGCCAGAAAAGAATGGGAGATTGATCACAGGAATTAAAAGTTTAACTTGGGACACCTATTGGTTGTTCCTAGTAAAACCTTACAGCCAGAGAGCCGCCCTCAAAGCCTAATGGATTCAATCAGGTGTATCATTCCTGATATACACAATTCCACCTATGCTGCTCAAATCAATTCTTGTCTCAGCCGCCCTCAAGAAGTGGAACCGATGCTGGCGATATGCCAACTAAGGACAAAAGGCAAACATCCAGAGCGATGAATCATGCTGCCGATTATCAGATTGTTGTGGGAAGGAGATATTCAAGATCGAAATATCAATTTAATAGCATTTTAATTTTGTAGTTTGTTAGTTTAATTTAGTATTTATAGACCCTTTCATGTATTTAGAAAGGTTCGTAAGTTTTTGGATATGACTTAAACCTGAAGTTGCACTACTGTACTTTAGGCATATTCTTTTATGAAAACTGGACCAATTATTCCAAATTTTGATAAAAATATTTTATGTGGATGTGCACTACTGCCTTTATTTAAAAGTATTTCTGAGTCGGAAGAAGGAATTCAAATTGTGATTGACGTTGGGAATGATTTGCAACTCATATGGTACTATTATCTATGTCTGAATTTATTCTTTTTATGTGAGTTGTTGTTTGATCATTCTTGCTATTATTGAATATATGCATTTGTTTTAACAGCAATCTTTATACCTTCCACTACTGGATGTTTACAGTTTGCTATTCTTCTAATCATACATGTATCAATAATATAAAAAGAGAAGTGTAACAATGTTTTATCAATTACTTCGTTCAACTATTTGAATGAAGCAATTATCATTTAAATGAATGTCCTTGTTTATTGAATAGTGTCATCTATATGCCCATTGACGAACACAGATTACCAAACGTTGCACTTAAGAATAGAAGCTTCCCAGGATAAATTAGTCATTTACGTTTTCGCTTATAGATTAAGTCCTCCATTCATTATCACTTATTAGGAAAGTAATCATTCATCCACCCCTTTTTATTCATTACTGGGAAACTGGTCCCATTATATCCAGTCCCAGCCACCATCCCAAACGGAAAAGGATTTGTATTAAGGTCCGGACTAGGTGGTTATCCCCCGATGTTGATGCAATGATTTTCGGGGCATCAATAGTATGTTACTATGCTCATGTGTTGGCTAAGATAGAGCAGGAGATGCAAATCATTAAAGTGAAGTTGCAACATTGGACCTCAAGGGAAGAGAATGTCATCATATAGGTTTGGATGATGGGCATGCAGCTATGTAAGTTAACGGATTCTTATATGCATTAGGGTTATATACATTAGGTTTATGTACATGTACATTGATCTTATGGTTACATACATGATAGATGCTAGTTGATTAGTGTAGTCATATGCACATGTATCAGATATTCATGAATGATAGTAACATGTGGTTATATGCATTTCTATTGTTGTTTTAGGATTAGATAACTTGATGATTATGTTATATGTTGTTGATAAGTATGTTATAGGTTGACATTTTGTTGTTATATGCTAGTAACTTATGATTAGGTTTATTACATTAAGATATTGATGTTATATGTATCATGCTAAATTGGATTGGTCTATTCAAATGGTTAGGGTTATGACATTCAAGTATGATCTAATATGATATGATATTATGTTATACTAATCTAGACTGACTGTGCATATGTGATTATTATGTTTGAACGATAATTGTTTATGAGTTATGATGTGAACATGTTAGCTAGTGACTATTATGGATATCATGACCTTATTTATGTTGGAGATGATATCTTGTGAAGTTATATCATCCTAATCTAGATTGGTTGTGTAGACAAGATAGCCTCCTCAAGATACATCAAGGTATGATTTTTCTTATGTCATAGACTTGGTGCTTGATTGTTTGATTATGGCATCTATTTGGTGTTTGAGTGTTTGATTATGTCATCTAGTTGAATTATATAACATGGTAAATTTATAGTTTGTTTGAATGTTTGATTAATTACATGATATGAGTATGAGTCTGTAAGATTGCATGAAGAAATTATATTTGTTAACATGGTCATACTAACCCATATGTGTTGAAACAACTGACATGTACTTGAGTGTAATAGGTGATAGTTGTAGTATTATGTCTAATGACGATGAGTTGACTATGAATTATGACATGATTGCTAGTCTTGGAAAATGTTTATTTCAAATTGATAGATATGATTGTCTTGATATTTGTACCATGTGTTTGACATGTGTAAACAATGAAAGAAACATGCTTGGTATTAGCATGACAAGGTAATAGTGGTTGTGTTTATATAACTTACAGTTGGGTGATGTGACAATGCATAGTAACACTCAATTGCAATAAGGAAAATGTCAAAGAAAGGAATTGGGAAAGAATTCTTTTTGGCTATGTTTAGAAACCCTAATTCCAAAAAAATGAGTGCTTTGCATATAGGAAGTCTTCTTAACCTTAATCTTGATTGACACTATGTGGATATGTGCTAGATTCATGAACTTTTATTTGACAAGTATATTAGCTAGTCTCTAGTTACAGGTGGATATGTCAAGGGAATTGGAGTCCCTTGAGAGATGGCGTGGATGTGTTTAATTGCAAGCAACGTGCTTGGCACAACAAGGTAAGGTAACCATTGTATTGTTATTTTTATTTAAGCACTGACAGTTATTTGTTGATGGAAGTATCATGCAAGGGATTGCATGGAAATGAAATTTCAATGGAATCTTGAAGAAGCCTCAGGTTGAGCTTTCCCTTGGAAGCACTAAGAACCATGGGGATCGAATCATGGTGTCTATTACTATGCTTGTGCTTTTGATTTTTGGTGATTTTTTGTTCTTCATTGCAGTTTATTTTTGTCTTTTGCATGGTCGTTCCACTTTTGTTGTGGTGTCATATTTTTGTTGGGTTGCCATGGGTTTCTTCTTGTTTGTTTCTTGTGCTTGCGTTTTAAGTTTTGAGTCTAGGGAATTCGTTGGGAAAGAGGAAAGTTAAGGGATCACAGGGAGAGATGAATGAAACCCAACAGGTTATTTAAGGTATGGATGAATCTCAATGCATGTATAAGGGAAATTGAAAGGAAAGCGTATAACAACTAGTTGGATTGGCTAGGTCCATTGGTGTAAATGGACGATGGTGGGAGAGTCATGAGAAAAGTAATCAAGAAAGGTAAAGTAAATAGATTTTAGGCATTAGGTGCCTTAGATATGTTGGGATTTTTATTTCTCGATGTTGTACATGCGTTGCATGGATAAATAAAGTTGTGCTAACCTTGACCTTATGATATCTGGTAGTTTTGTTATGATCATGATTGTGTCGATGTATATATATGCATACATGTATGTATGTAGGTATGTCGTTTAATGATGAGATCATGAATATTTTTTGCTAATGGTATATGTATGTATTTATGTATGTATATATGCATGTATCTATGTCACTGACTGATAGGGTCATCAAGAATCATTCTTGTGGAGGAATGATTGCTTATGCAGGTGAATGACATGAAGAGATTCCTGGTTCATGATGAATCAAGTGAGAAGAGTAGCACGATAGATCTCTAAGGTCAGTATCATGTGGATATGAATTGATATTAAGTGATTATACTATGTATATGTTTATGTTACAAACAGGCTAATGTTGAGAGATACATCAGCGAAATGAAAACATCATGATGCGCGTCATGCTAGGATAAGCATGGATGGCGGAGAGACATTGGAAGAAAGTTTTCTTGGTAGAAACAGTGTGGTTTTGGATGTGTGGTACTACTGTTGTGCATATATTGTATATGATGTACATGTTGCATCTATGATGTTGTACATATGTGGTGTTGTATATAGATAGTGTGTGTACATGTTGTTACGGAATGTGATGTACAAAGTGATACATATAGTGTTGTGTGAATATTGCATATGCAGTGTTGGGAATAGATCATGCTATGTACATGTTACATATGCGAAGTTGTGTGCATATGGTGTTGTGAGCATGTTAGATAGGTAGTTTCGTGTACTAGTGATGCTATGTAAATGTTGGATATGCAATGCTATGTACATGTGGTGTTGCATGATGTTGTACATATGGTGCTATGTACTTATCGTGTTGTTTGCATAATTGTAAAAGTGGCATTGTGATCACATGGTGTTGTGTACATGTTATACATATGGTGATGTGTGTCGGTGGTTTTGTTTACGTGTCATGCATATGGTACTGTGTACATGTGGTGTCGTGTAAATGTCGTGCATGTCGTGTTGTGTACGTCTAGCATTGTGTACACATTGTACAAGTGGTACAATGTATATTTGATGTTGTGTACACATTGTACAGGTGGTTCAGTGTACATGTGATGTCGTGTACACGTTATGT